>NQII01002247.1:219862-239442 GCA_002778355.1 Clitarchus hookeri | reverse complement strand
GGGGGGGGGGGTTACTTGGTGCCATTCTTAATTATAGGTAGTTTATGTAGACTGCAGTGTAGTTTTGATTTGTAATACCATCTTGTGCCCCTAATATTTCCATGTTTCACCGACTGCCCTCAGACCTGAAAACACTTGAAGCAGCTTGACCTTGTATCGCCAAATTACTATTGACAAAATCTTTGTAATTATGGAATGGCAAAGAAATGCATTAGTAGCACACCTTATTTCTTTTCTTTAATTTAATCCTAGACCTTGCTTTTATTTAAATTATGTAAATTTTGAACTGCTTAGAATTTATATACATTTTATGAACAATATATGTAGCATGTCTTCTTGACTACTCATTAATGGCAATGTTTTTATTGTTTTTAACACAAATTCACACTAAACACCTTTAGTAACTAGTGTAATCACCAATTTTTCAACACACTGTTAGAAAAAGTGCCGTAAAATTATTTATTTGTGATTAAAATTTAATTTCTTATACTTGATTAGATAGAAATACTTCTGAAAAGAAGGGAATATCCATACTGCATTAGGAAACTTTTTATGCGTTTTAATCATCACTGTGCAATCTATTAATAAATGTTCTATCAATATTAACTGAATAAGCTAAACTAATGTTTAAATAGACATTTAAAATTTACTCAAGGGAAATGAGAAACTATCACATTCCCCTTCCCTCCCGCCTTCTTATGAACAGTTACTACACCACTGAGTACACTGGAACCAATTCACATCTGGCTTCAAAACTCAGTTTGGAGATTACAGTAATGTAAAAATAGTAAAACTCACCTACTTAAGAAGTGATATCATGAAACAGTAACAGTAACTTTATTATTGTCACCCGACACACTCCGCTATTGCACCACACACAACAATAAATGCCGTGAATTCTGGATGAAGCGCACATTAATTCCATTATGAGTCACGCCTTTGAAAAATCATTTATACCAAGTTTATCGTTAGAATTTCTTATTTTTGTTCTGAAAGTATTAATGTCAGCACAGACCCTTCGTAATTTTTTGTTTAAATGTGTAATTTAACTTATGATTCACGTAAAATTTTGTGCAAAATTTGTTATATGTTTGAAAATAATTTTTACTAATAACTTAAAAAATATTTTTTACATATAAGTTACAAAAACAACATATAAACTACAAATAAAATTGGTGTCTTCTTGGTGTCCATACCTTGCATCTATGTTTACATTGTTTCTTAATTTTCTAATGATAATATGCCCAAATTTTTATAAATGATAGCATGGCTCCTGGCTTTCTACCTTTATTTAACAGCATGCAATTTAATGAAAAATGCCTGCTGCCATATTTCCAGTTTACATGTTCTTTGTCGCTAAAATAGCCTGCAGAATTTATTTCCTGTTTTGTGAAATTACGTATTTCTGCATAACTTTTCAATAATTTATTGTATTGACAAATTGGTTTTAAATTGCTTTGTTGAAAATGTGCTGTTGTAGAATGGTATGAGACATTAATTTTTGTTCTTCTGAAACACTGCCAGAGAGTATTCACAGTATCTGGAGTAATTTATTACATTTTTGCAATTCAAAAAGGCAAAGATGCTGAGTTTTTACTATCTGTAAATACGAAGGTAAGTCAAAAGTTAGTTTCCCTATTTTATTACTCACAAACAAAAATCATAGCTCACAGGGGTGTATAAGTCTGTAAAACAGGAGGATTGTGTCTTTATATCGAGTGAAAGTGAGGTCTGTCCAACAAGTATGGAAATGGTGCTNCTACCTTTATTTAACAGCATGCAATTTAATGAAAAATGCCTGCTGCCATATTTCCAGTTTACATGTTCTTTGTCGCTAAAATAGCCTGCAGAATTTATTTCCTGTTTTGTGAAATTACGTATTTCTGCATAACTTTTCAATAATTTATTGTATTGACAAATTGGTTTTAAATTGCTTTGTTGAAAATGTGCTGTTGTAGAATGGTATGAGACATTAATTTTTGTTCTTCTGAAACACTGCCAGAGAGTATTCACAATATCTGGAGTAATTTATTAAATTTTTGCAATTCAAAAAGGCAAAGATGCTGAGTTTTTACTATCTGTAAATACGAAGGTAAGTCAAAAGTAAGTTTCCCTATTTTATTACTCACAAACAAAAATCATAGCTCACATGGGTGTATAAGTCTGTAAAACAGGAGGATTGTGTCTTTATATCGAGTGAAAGTGAGGTCTGTCCAACAAGTATGGAAATGGTGCCGTGGATTTGCAGAGGGTCAAACACATGTGAAAGACGAAGAACTGTGTCACTCTCCATCAACATCGGACAGAGTCATTAATGGCATTGATGAAATGACGGGAGGATAGACGTGTAATGCTGAAAAAGTTGAATGTGCACTTTAATCTTTCACATGACACTGTGGGACATTGTCCAGGAACATTTTGGCTACCAGAAAGTGTGCATCTATCACGTGGGTCTCTAAAATAACTGTCCGACAAACAAAAGTCGAGAGAATGACCATCTCACTAACCAATCTGCAGTATTATGCTATTGGAGTGATGCCTTTTTGTCGTGAATTATCACAGATGATGAGACATGGGTGCACCACTTCAATCCAGAGTTGAAAATGAAAAGCATAGAATGGAAGAGTCCTTAAGTCACCAACACTCAAAAAGTTTAAGTTGGTCAAAAGTGCAGGGAATGTGATGGCAACCATCTTTTGGGACATTCGGGGAGTGCTCCTTGTTGATTTCATGTAATGTGGTGCAACTGTGAATGAAGCTGTATATCAGAAGATATTAAAGCATATTAAAGATACTGTTCGATTTTGATGACCTGGTCTTCTTGCCTTATATTGCCCACACTACGACAGTCTTACTACACACCTGGCATTGGTAAAGTGTTCCCCATCCTATATTGTCCAGAATTGGCACCTTCTGACTTTCATCTGTCTGGCAAAATGAATGTCAAGTTGAGAGATTTGGGATGCTCTTAACAATGAAGTCTTGAGAGCCAATGAGGGTGAAATGAAATGAGAATGGAGCAGTGCCAGAATGCAAAGGTGGGGGAAACGGGAGATCTCCGAGAAAACCAGCCGACCAGCGGCATCGTCCGGCCCGATTTCCACTTGCAAAAATCCAGGAGTGACCTGGCCGGGAATTGAACCTGTTTTGCCTTGGTGGGAGGCATGCAGTCTAACCGCTTAGCCACCGTGGCCCCTACAAGATGAAGAAACATCTATGGTGCAGATGATTTTCCAGTGACAACGAAGTGAAAGACGAAGTGGTGAAATGGCTTAATGAGCAGGATGCCACTGTCTATTGTCAGGGATTGGAAAACCTCATTTTATGCTATGACATGACAAATGCTTAAATAAATTTGGTGTTTATCAAAAAAATAAAGGAAGGATACTGATATAAAAAGGTGTTGTGCATCGTGATCTCTTTACCTGTTCACTTATTAAACAAAACAGGGAATCTTACTTTTTGAATTACCCTCGTATATGGAAAACTGTTAGAAATGTGATATTTTACTTTCACAATGTGTGAAGGTGTGTAACTTCCCATCAAAATTTTATTTGTCCACAATGTACCTGTTAAGATTTAAAGGTTTAGAAGTTTTGGACAACTAGACATAACATCATTATCATGTAACAAGACCAGTAGTGTAAAAAAATATTTACTTTCTTTATTTAGCAATATTATCCTAAAAAATTAATCTGAAGTTAAAATATTGGTAATGCCATCATATCTATATATTTTAACTAATAACCAAACCTTGCTAAATACAGAAAATGATTATTGCTTGTTGCCACAATTTTGTGTCATCATGTAGCACATTTCTTTAAAAAATCACTGCTTTGACTGAAATCTAAGCATCACACTACATTGTAAGAAAAAAATGCTGCGTGTACAGTTTAATCTAGTCACTGCTTACATTTTTGGTGTATATAAGCTTCTGTCTAATTCTTGCTCATTTTAGTGTGTTTCATGGCTTTGAACACAGAGCTCCATTTCACATAGCATTATGCAGTGAAAAGTAATAATCATAATTTCAGTTTCTCAGCAAATCTTGATATTTTTCAAAATATTATTTAATATTACTGTAGTTATTTTCAACCAATATTAAACAATATTTTTAACTAACCCAAGTTCTTATCCTTGGCTGAAAATAAATTAATCGCTAATTCTATAAAATACGTAACTCATTTTTTTAGCCTACTTTCCTATAATAAGAAGGTTTCTTCTTCCTGACTACATGTTTGTCTGTGGCGTTTGCCTGTATACGTTACACCATTCCTCTAAAAACTTGTGATTCCTTGCACCAATTTACAGCAAACTTGCTACTCCCATACATAAGTGTAGACATCCAGGACTCGAATCGAAGTTGTCACAGTGTGAGGGAATACACTTATAGTACACAGTAATGACACATGATTTTTTTAAGTTTTCAACCATGCTGTGCACTTATTTTCAAAATCGCTAACTTTCAAAGAAAATTAGGTGAAGTGTCAAAATTGGTACTTCAAAACGACACGTCAGCATCAAATTCAGAAATTCACATATTCATTAACACACCATTTTTGTAAGATAACGCCACATGAAAATTATAGCTGAAAAAAAGTTGGGGAAAATAAACCTTATAACTACTCAGTCGATTTCACCCAAATTTCTACTTTTATGATCACTGCCACACTTTGTATTTTCAGACAACAAAGCATTGGTATAAGCTAAAGTCAGTGACAGGATAAACATTTGTGAGTTTGTTCCTGAAGAAAACAAAGAATATTTTCAGGGAATCTTAACTGAATACTGATTTCTGATACAGTGCTTCCATCATTTCTTGGCAGTATATTTATTGGTTTTTGGTGAATTTGTGCTGATTCTGGTTGTTTTAACTTATATACATAAAATATTTGTATATATTTCAAATATATTAATATGAAACTTAATAATATATTTCTTTCATTTATGCATAGTTTCATAATTGTTCAGAATATTGTCTTAATGTACACAATTCTTTAGACTTAATTAAAACAGTAGATATGACATGCAACCAAAAATGTGTGTTTTCAAAGACTTTCCACAAATTAATTTACAATACAGTATTATTTTTTTTGTACACATCAGAAATTTTTTAATGTGTCAACAAACCATTAGTTCTGAATTTTAGGTGGTTTGCGTGAGTAGGCTTATCATTATTCCCTGAACTAACAAAATAAACTATATAGTTACGCTTAGAATGAAATCAATTTTTGAAACTCTATAAATCCTGGCATTTCAGTATCTGTACAAATGCTTATCGTGACAGAGAACATAACTTCATAGTCACGTTTTATGATTACACATTCTATAAGAATGACGAACGTTACAATAACTTCTTTCACGAAAAAATTTACCAAGATCATTGGAAAATGCACAACTTTTTACTTAAGTAGCTGCTTGTTCATAGCTAAGATCACAAGTTCATTGATATCTTCTGATGAAAGACAGGAACGTGTGTCCGTCACAATGTTTCCTGCACAGCTGAAAACTCGCTCTGATGGCACACTAGTTCCAGTCAAGCAGAGGTATATTTTAGCTAGTGTTGCAAGTTTCTGGAAGCAAACAGAATTGAACTCCCACCACAGTAACGGGTTGTCTTCTAACTTGATGGGGCTCCTTCTCAGGTAGCTCTCTATTTCTTCTTCTACCATCTACTATAACATCTTCAAGTTTATTTGAGGTTTAAAATGTATACCAACTTCAATTGCATAAGCAGCACATTTTCCAGATTGGCACGTGTGAAATTTCAAGAATTTCTGGGTACAAGAAACTACGTTTAAACACAGCAGAAAGAGATTACACACAATGTCGCTTCACTCAGAACATATATAAAAATGTTTTATGTATTACGTTAATGAATACTTTATTTCAGGAGATACAAACTGACACGTTGGTTGGTCGTGAATTGCTATTGGTTTACACACGAGCGCAGACCAGAAAAAAAACTAAAACAAAACAATGAACCAGCTAAATTGAACGTTGCGTAAGCCAGGCAATTATGTAAAAGAGTTATAAACATATAAATGTGTTACAATCATGCCATATTTTATTCTTATTTGCATATAACAAAAAGAGACTAAATTGCAGGTGATGAAAATGTTTTAGCTTTACTACTAGTAAGACGTTAAAACATGGAACTACAACTTGTAGTTCGCTGCCAACATAAAGGTGAGTATTGTGGTCATTCCTTATGTTAAAATATGTGCAGTTACGGACTGTGATTTTATTCAAAGATTTATTTTAAGAGTGCTCACTTTATTGTGAATCACCTATAACACTGAATGCCTTCACAAAGATGTGGTGGTTCTGAGGTACGAGTGTGGGTAGACTGTTATCTGTGTTTATTTGCGGGGACGAGTGCACATATTGTGGACTGTAGTCTTCTTAGATTGCCGGTCATGTACATAGTACATTAAAATAGTTTNCGGGGACGAGTGCACATATTGTGGACTGTAGTCTTCTTAGATTGCCGGTCATGTACATAGTACATTAAAATAGTTTGCAAAGTCCTGTAAGTCGTCGTATTCCACTGTAATAGGCATCTGAACACTGTTATGGTTGTAATGTTCGACGGAGGCATTTCCGGACTGGGGTTCCCTATCTCATATGGATGCTGGTGCCCTTCATCATCCCTGAAAGTTGAAAATATCATTGATGTCGATAATGTAAAGANCGGGGACGAGTGCACATATTGTGGACTGTAGTCTTCTTAGATTGCCGGTCATGTACATAGTACATTAAAATAGTTTACAAAGTCCTGTAAGTCGTCGTATTCCACTGTAATAGGCATCTGAACACTGTTATGGTTGTAATGTTCGACGGAGGCATTTCCGGACTGGGGTTCTCTATCTCATATGGATGCTGGTGCCCTTCATCATCCCTGAAAGTTGAAAATATCATTGATGTCGATAATGTAAAGANTCTATCTCATATGGATGCTGGTGCCCTTCATCATCCCTGAAAGTTGAAAATATCATTGATGTCGATAATGTAAAGAATGACAATAATGTAGGAAATGCAGATAATATTGTAAATTTCTATAATATCGGAAATGTCGATAATACTGAAAACTTTGATAGTATTAAAAAAATTGATATGCCAATATTTTTTAAAATTGCATATTGATTGATAAGTTATTTTCATATTGATAATTATTGATACATCAAAATATCAAACAGCCCTAATTGCAGGATAAGGTAAATAGTCACATTTTTTAAATTGTTCTTCTTATGAGTTTTGATTAACAAGAAAGCAAAGAATCCATAATGGTTAATAATTTTGTGATTCAATTTATAATGTGATTTAAAAATAATGTATTTAAGTATTTGCTTTATTGGTCAAAATTCTTTTATGCTACAAGTGGTTTATGCATACAGTGTACATATTTTAATTTTATATTACTTCATTAAGTGATCAGTGGCAGTATTTCTTTAGTGATCTTTCTGAACATAAAAACAATTCTTTTAACACAGTCCAGCGTATAGTATTAACATTTGGGTTGGGAGATTGGTTTTACCCAAACTATAAACATGTATAATTCTTGAGAGTTTTGATTAGTTAAGTCTGCTTAGAAGTATTCAGTTGTTTTACATAACAATTTTATGACGGTAACAAAAAGCATAAATTAGGTATTTCTAGTTGTGTGCCAGTAAATTATAAGCTTTAGAATTTATCTAATGGCATTTAGTTTCTTTAGTTTTAATTTTATTGTAGTGTGTTTCTCTTTTATTTCAGATATTTCTGCAGAAAACCCTGATAGTTAAAGAAAGTGTGTTGCACAGTTTGTTTATGGGTTTACACACATCTTGCACATGATTGCGACGTGCACGTCTGGTTTGTGGTTAATAACTGTTTTTTGCATGTTTACACACAGCATGGATTCATGCCTTCGTATATGCATGCATTCTAATGACATTTGTGGATGTGAAGCATTTAAACCTATGTCTTGTGCACACTAAATAGTTTCACAGAATTTGTAGTTAGTGCTGTTTTGATTCGTTGTATTGGCTCCCCTGACTTGGGTTTTGGCTTAATCTAATTTTATTTGTGAACAAATACTGTCTATTGGTGGATCTGCTTCCCTATCAAATTTAATTCTCATAAGTGACACTTATTTACTCTATTATGTAGTTACAATAGTACTAAAAATAGTAGTGTAGGGTCTTTTAGAAACCTTCCCCATAACCTGTAGCTCATATATATAATTGCTGGTTACAATTTTTTTTTATAAATTGCTTGGCTATTTTTGCTAGTTGTGCAGTTGAGATATTTGCATTTGTGCATAAATCAAGTGTATGCTTCTACTCTCTTTTTTCATGCGAACAGGGGCCATTTGGTTCAGTTCAGTACAGTTTTTGGCATTTATTTTCAGGCTTTTAAGTTTAATTGACTTGTTTTTGACTGAAATGTATTGCCGGTACGCAGTACTCCCACATGTGAAATGAATATTGACATGAAGATATGTAATGACTAGTATCCATGCCTTACTGTGTGACACTGTAGAATTGTTGCATACGTAAATACTGTTAACGTGTAGTTATCCTTGGTAATGGAGGGAACCAGTGACATGCATAACCCAAAGATGCACATATTTGAATAAAATATCCTGGGAAACTTTAATGTTGCTGTATGCAGTGTAAAGTGTAGTTAGCACAACTGGAGTAGAAACTACATTCTCTCTCTCTCTCTCTCTCTCTATCGCAAGAACTGCACTTTAGGCACTACTGAAAAGTGCATGCACTAAACTACCACAGTGGCAAGCACTTTCACAAGGAGGGCGGGAATGTCGTCCGCACAGCTGTTTACATTTGTACTATTTCTTATCTGTGACGATTTGTAAACATAGTTATTTATTTATTTTAAATGTTGGTGAAGTGGCATTTCACTAACTACTCCTGATGAGCCACCACTGCATCTCTCTGTGCTTGGAACATTTTTTGGAATGTGACAAAAAAGATGGCATGGGGAAGTAAACCTAAACATTTTGTTTTCCACTGTCTTGATAATGTCTGTATTGTTATGAAATAAAAATACTTAAGTTTCACAACAAAAAGCATAAAGTATGAGCAACAGAACTCATTTAGGTNTGTATTGTTATGAAATAAAAATACTTAAGTTTCACAACAAAAAGCATAAAGTATGAGCAACAGAACTCATTTAGGTTAATTTTTTCATATGAAACAGGGCAGCTGCTTTATTGTCTAATCACTTCTCACATGATTTTAATGTTTTTTGGATTAAACCTTGTGCAACCAACCAACCTCTACTTATGAAATGCTTGATCTCTTCTGTTTCATTTTCTGTTTAAAATGCTCGTATTTACTTAAGCCTCTTTACTATACNCTTATGAAATGCTTGATCTCTTCTGTTTCATTTTCTGTTTAAAATGCTCGTATTTACTTAAGCCTCTTTACTATACAGTCTACTCCTGATCTACAGTTTTTCAGGGGACTGTCAAAAATTTCCTTAAATCCAGAATATCAGTAGATGAGGGTTTGAATGGACATCAGTAAACTACAACTTCTAATAAACTTCATGTTGAGTATAATGACGGCTGTACCATATTTGTGAATAAAGTTTAACTAATAAACACAATAAAATGGGAATTTTTTAATAATGTATTATTCTGTTGGTATTACTGTAAATAATACGTTAAAAAAAATTTTCACCTGAACTTGTTTAAACAAAGAATATAACATCATAAAATACCATATATAATTTGATTATAATCCAACACTAAATGCAAGTTATCCCCAAACTTCCAAACGCTCTTAATAAGAAACTAATATGACACTGAATTTTGAATGTGCCGTATGCACTCAATCAGCTGAGAGCAGGCGAAGAGGTGATGGACTAGCCAGCGTGTTCATGGCGGACAAGATGGAGAAAGAGAAGCCACAGCAGTGGGAGAAGTGAAACTATCTACCTCTACCCTTCCAAACCGGTCTGCACACAGGGAGGGTGCAAGGATGCTACGTGGGTTGCCAGGCAACTAGCTCCTTCCCCACCAGTCATGCAAGGGGAGGAAACAAGCTCTACCGAATATCACAGAGGACAGCAGAAACCCAATCCACGTTGGCGTCACCGTGCTCCTGTGGCAAATGTGTAGTTGAAGTAATTAATAAGATGATTAAAATGTATTTCTTTTTCGGTCTTCAGTCATGAATTGTTGAAAACTAAATCCTCTTATTTTCCCACACACTTACGCCTGTTGTGAGTTACACTGGTGCTCGGTGCTTACACATTATTTACGACAAAGGGTTTCAAGTAGGCCCCTCCAGGATATCAATTTATTCAGAAGAGGTGTGTGTATTGAAATAAATTAATATAAATCCTGTGATCTCCCAACAATAAGCTACTGAAAATGAACTATACGCTTGATAATACAAGTTGCTCGATGTTTGAACAATTTTTGGTGACGAAGGGAGGTAAAGTATTTGCTTCTAGGCATATAAATTTATTCAGAAGATGCTACCTATGGAGTTAGATTAATATTTTATTTAAAAATCATGTTGGTGTTACGCCAGATACAATTAAACACCTACTTTATGGGGGGGAAAAGACCTTTAAATACAAAAGAAAACGTCTGTAAAAAAATAATTCCTCATTAAAATATATTACCTAACATTTTCAGGCAGAACCTTTTGCTGTGAAGTACTAGTGAAATTGATGCAACTATTTTGAGCAACACATAAACTTGATAAAATTTTTGCGATCGGATTACCATCGCATATTTATGATTGCCATAACCTTAAGAAGTCGGTTGGCGGAGCTCTTGACCACCGTGTGGTGCGGTGTATTTAACAGACTGACAGTGTGTCATTAAACTGAGATTACATGATTAGTTTTATTTAAAGCTTCGTATACTCTACCAATTGCCATCTTGCCATGCTTATAAGGGGTGGAAGTAAGCGCACAGGGCGTAGAGAGAGAGGATGCAGCATTTTTTTTGCCATATAAGAGCATCTCTTCTCTTCAGCATGTAAGGGGAGAAATAAATATGCGTGGCTGAGAGAGACAGAGAGAGGAGAGAAAAAGAGGATGCAAGGATGCCACACTAGTTGCTAGGTAACCGCTTCCCCTCTAGTCAGGCGTGCAAGGGGGGGAGAGAGTGCCAGAGTCACCAGCAGAAACCATCAGCTGAACTTGGTACTGTGCCACAGGGATGATAAACTGTGGCACATTTTAACGTATTTCACACCCAATTATTAGGTGTTTGCATAAACAACCAGCTTAGAAACGATTGCTGCGGAAATTTTAAGTGACGGAATAGAAATATATTTTGATTGATGCAATTTCCGTTAAACGATAACAGCTGGAAATTGTATCATTATTTTCATACGAATTTTGCCGGGACCACTGAAAATTAATGTTGGTTACAGTTTATCGGTACATGCGTTTTCGGTACATTGAGAGTCCACTGTAATATATTGCATGTCAAGTATAGCCTTTTTCTTTGGTTTTTTCTCCAGGTATTTAAGGTATCACTTTTATTAACACTTATCACCTTGACAAAACTATAGCATTTATAGTTTGCTATTCATTATATGGCAAAGGAGAGATTTGCTCTTGCGNCTCTACCAATTGCCATCTTGCCATGCTTATAAGGGGTGGAAGTAAGCGCACAGGGCGTAGAGAGAGAGGATGCAGCTTTTTTTTTGCCATATAAGAGCATCTCTTCTCTTCAGCATGTAAGGGGAGAAATAAATATGCGTGGCTGAGAGAGACCGAGAGAGGAGAGAAAAAGAGGATGCAAGGATGCCACACTAGTTGCTAGGTAACCGCTTCCCCTCTAGTCAGGCGTNCTCTACCAATTGCCATCTTGCCATGCTTATAAGGGGTGGAAGTAAGCGCACAGGGCGTAGAGAGAGAGGATGCAGCATTTTTTTTGCCATATAAGAGCATCTCTTCTCTTCGGCATGTAAGGGGAGAAATAAATATGCGTGGCTGAGAGAGACANGGAAGTAAGCGCACAGGGCGTAGAGAGAGAGGATGCAGCATTTTTTTTGCCATATAAGAGCATCTCTTCTCTTCAGCATGTAAGGGGAGAAATAAATATGCGTGGCTGAGAGAGACAGAGAGAGGAGAGAAAAAGAGGATGCAAGGATGCCACACTAGTTGCTAGGTAACCGCTTCCCCTCTAGTCAGGCGTGCAAGGGGGGGAGAGAGTGCCAGAGTCACCAGCAGAAACCATCAGCTGAACTTGGTACTGTGCCACAGGGATGATAAACTGTGGCACATTTTAACGTATTTCACACCCAATTATTAGGTGTTTGCATAAACAACCAGCTTAAAAACGATTGCTGCGGAAATTTTAAGTGACGGAATAGAAATATATTTTGATTGATGCAATTTCCGTTAAACGATAACAGCTGGAAATTGTATCATTATTTTCATAGGAATTTTGCCGGGACCACTGAAAATTAATGTTGGTTACAGTTTATCGGTACATGCGTTTTCGGTACATTGAGAGTCCACTGTAATATATTGCATGTCAAGTATAGCCTTTTTCTTTGGTTTTTTTCTCCAGGTATTTAAGGTATCACTTTTATTAACACTTATCTTATCACCTTGACAAAACTATAGCATTTATAGTTTGCTATTCATTATATGGCAAAGGAGAGATTTGCTCTTGCGATTGCTATTGTGTTAAATGTGTTCATCATACAGAATTTTAAATGTCTCATTAAAAGGGAGGACATCATTGCTTTCATTATTTAGAGCAATACCAGCTTCAGGACCATTATTACAGTAGTATGGCAGCTAATGTGAACTGAGAGACTGCTAGAAGCAGAATGGAGGCAGGTTCTGTATGGAAGGGTGGGAACGAGAGTACAAAATTAAATGTATCATATACACTCAAGAGCCAAAAAAAAACTGGTACACCTGCCTAATATCGTGTAGGGCCCCCGAGCACGCAGAAGTGCCGCAAGACGACGTGGCATGGACTCGACTAATGTCTGAAGGTATGCAGGAGGCAATTCACACCATGAATCCTGCAGGGCAGTCCACAAATCCAATCTGCGCCAATTTGAGAAAGGGTTGCACGTCTGTCACGTTTAATGATTCTCGTCAGTCGTCGTTTGTCCCGTTCTTTCACAATCTTTTTCTTGCCGCAGTGATGTCGAAGATGTGATGTTTTACCAGATTCCCGATATTCACGGTACACTCGTGAAATGGTTGTACGCGAACATCCAAATGTTATCGCTACCTCGGAGATGCTATGTCCCATCTCTCGTGTGCCGACTATAACACCATGTTCAAACTAACTTAAATCTTGATAACCTGCCATTGTAGCAGCAGTAACCGATCTAGCTGCCGACCGCATCGCGTTACTCTGATTGGTTCCATACCTCTGTTATTTGCATACGCATGCCTATACCAGTTTTTTTGGCTCTTCAGTGTACTATGTATGCTATTGCCGTTGCTCAGTATTACATAGCTCAGTCCCACTTGGAATGCCATTTGAAATTTTTAAACAGTCTATTTCTTAAGTTTTCCAGTTTTGGCTGAGGTAAACTGGGGATAACTGAAACAGTGGCTAGAAGCATTGTTGTGTGAAATTGTCACCAAACTACTGTTGCAGACATTTTTTTTTTAATTATATTTTTTTCCCAGGATTTATGGACAGGAGGTGGCATGCCTTTGTGCTAAACTCTGCACATGCCAATTAAAAACAGAATGCCAAGTACAGTATTCTTTTTCAGACTCATTTTTATGTATATACAGCACAGCCATGACAAAATATTTCTTGGTAAAATGAAGGTAAAAGTTACTTGGCATGGCAGTAGGTGAGAAAAGTGCATGAATCAAATAGTGCATGAATCAAATGGTGCACATCTCAAACAACTTAANGGCATGGCAGTAGGTGAGAAAAGTGCATGAATCAAATAGTGCATGAATCAAATGGTGCACATCTCAAACAACTTAACAACAAATTTGTAATGAATTTAAGTAAAATTAAGTTCAAACTAATAATTGTACTACATCAGAACTTGGAATAATTTAAAGCAGGTACTTACTATACATTTTTATATTTATTTACTGAGGTTTAATATTAGAAGTTGGAATGCCAAGCATTGTTCATCTTGCAACTTGCATGCTATAAAAATGCTACAAAAGTTACACATATGCTTAATATAGAATGCTGTGCTAGTTTTGTCTTACGTCTGAAGTNGGCATGGCAGTAGGTGAGAAAAGTGCATGAATCAAATAGTGCATGAATCAAATGGTGCACATCTCAAACAACTTAATAACAAATTTGTAATGAATTTAAGTAAAATTAAGTTCAAACTAATAATTGTACTACATCAGAACTTGGAATAACTTAAAGCAGGTACTTACTATACATTTTTATATTTATTTACTGAGGTTTAATATTAGAAGTTGGAATGCTGAGCATTGTTCATCTTGCAACTTGCAGGCTATAAAAATGCTACAAAAGTTACACATATGCTTAATATAGAATGCTGTGCTAGTTTTGTCTTACGTCTGAAGTAGCCAGTTGTAATGTGGAATAATAAGTAAATCATTCTGATTGCGCTTTTTTACTTCACCAGCTTGGTTACATCATTCCAGGTTCTAGTGGTATGGAATAGTGTGTTATATCACTGATAAATTATATTTTTGAGTCTTGCCTCCATAATGAACATTAATTTGCAATTGATGTTATTTTACTTTTCAAGCCATACACTTATCTCTCAAGCCAGTAAGCATTGAATTTTGAAAATTCTTTCATGCTNTAGTATTTTCCCTTTCTTTCATGCTTATTCAGCTTTAGTTTTTGGCATGCAAGTAGAACAGAAGACAACCTTGTAGATAGTATGCTTGTGTTGTAGTACTGAATGTATGTAGTTTCACATTAAAATAGAATCACTTTTGTTGTTTGAACAGTAATAATTAAAAAAATTTCTTTTTTGTATGATGTACTATATACAGGTTGGAACTGAACTGTACCGACGAACTTCGACAGATGATTCCTCATCAAAAAATATTTCAAAAATATACACATGACCTATACCCTAAGTCTATTCCAAAGGCGTGTAACCACCCTTGAAAGTGTAGTTCAAGCAGATTGTTTATTGCTAGTAACACAGCCAGAATGAACGACAAATATCTTTAGTTTCTGGATACTGCATTATTAAATGGCGAATTACAAAGCAAAAAAATATGTGCTCCAATATTAACCCCCATCCATGAAAAGGGAAAGGTTGGCACTACACTTGTGCAGATAAAAANACGAACTATACCCTAAGTCTATTCCAAAGGCGTGTAACCACCCTTGAAAGTGTAGTTCAAGCAGATTGTTTATTGCTAGTAACACAGCCAGAATGAACGACAAATATCTTTAGTTTCTGGATACTGCATTATTAAATGGCGAATTACAAAGCAAAAAAAATATGTGCTCCAATATTAACCCCCATCCATGAAAAGGGAAAGGTTGGCACTACACTTGTGCAGATAAAAATGTAAGTGTACCACTTTTTTATGTTGTTTCCTATGGATTTTTAATCTATCGTACATGGTGCACAAACATTCTGTCGAGTGTTTTCATGCAGATGAAGGCCACGTGGGGTGGAGATGTAAAAATGGAGAAATGGGTGTGCCCCAAAAAAAAAACCAATGGTAATGTCTGCCACATTTCCCAGATACGAATTATCTTGTCGAACCCGTCGGGAATCAAGTCAGATTCACCGTAGTGGGAGGCGAGCAGTCTGGTTACTGTGCTACCATGGGCCCTACTTGCATAGCAGCGATAGTTTGTTGGGGTAGGTATGGATAGCTCATGAAACATGACTTGTTCCCAGATTTCATGGTGTCATTTAAAACAGCAACATCATGCACCAACACCAAATGTTTTTCTATGTGCCATACATTGAGATTCATTGTTGGAACATTATGAATTAATTTCTTGAAAACGGCGACATTTAGCTTAAAAACACAAAAAAGAATATTTGTTCACCATGTATGGTAGATTACAAATCCACAGGAAACAACAAAGTGATACAATTACAGTTTAATTTGCACAAATGTGCTGCAGACTCCTCACTTTTCATGGATGAGGGTTGATATTCGAGCCCTACACTTTCAAAGGCAGTTTTCACCCCTTCAGGATAGACTTAGGCTATATGTCATGTTTATATTTTAAACCTATTTTTTTTATTGGGAATCGCCTGCCAAAGTTTGTCAGTAGAGGTCAGTTCCATCCTGTAGANTTCTATGTGCCATACATTGAGATTCATTGTTGGAACATTATGAATTCATTTCTCGAAAACTGCGACATTTAGCTTAAAAACACAAAAAAGAATATTTGTTCACCATGTAGGCGGTAGATTACAAATCCACAGGAAACAACAAAGTGATACAATTACAGCTTAATTAGCACAAATGTGCTGCAGACTCCTCACTTTTCATGGATGAGGGTTGATATTGGAACCCTACACTTTCAAAGGCAGTTTTCACCCCTTCAGGATAGACTTAGGCTATATGTCATGTGTATATTTTAAACCTATTTTTTTTATTGGGAATCGCCTGCCAAAGTTTGTCAGTAGAGGTCAGTTCCATCCTGTAGATAGAAATTTTACTACTTGGATATACACTGGTGTGCAAACTTTAAGGAGAAGTTAACATAATAGTGAAACAAACAGGCAGAACCAACTGAAAGACCAACCAAGAGAATTTGGCATGGTAGAGCATGCAATTATAATAAACATAACGCACTATGGGCATGTGTGAAGGGTATAAAGCTTGAGTGCAGTGTATGCTCAGCATTGCAGTGAAAGCTATTGCTTAGTACATCAGATTGAACAGTGTCAAGTTGTTGTCTGATGTCGGATATCATCAACAAACAGTCCCGTAGACGACATCTGGACAACTCTACTCAAGGTCGAATCATGGGGAAGTTGGGAGATGGTCAAAGTGGGGCAAGTGTGCCTGAGGAGTTTGGGATCGCACACAGCATAATGTCAAGAGTTTGGACAGCATTTGGATTCACAGGAACAGCTGCTTGAAGGTTTAATAATGGTTGTCCACAAGCATCCACAGCAATGGAGGACCAGTATATTGTCCTACAGACGAGGAGAGATTGATAGCAAACTGCAGGGGAAATCACAAGACACTTGCAATGCAATACTGGACATCTGATATAGCATTTTACCTTGGCCAGGAGAGAACACACGTGTAGTTAGTTCTCTCTGTTACCAGTACGGAAGTGTGCTATTGACACTTACCCTCTGGAGATGACGTTTGCTGTGGTACTAGGAACACAAGGACTGCGCAGCTTAGCAACGGGGTCCAGTTCTCTTTACAGATGAGAGCCGATTTAGTCTCACTAGTGGTTCTGGATGTCTATACGTCTGAAGAAAGCAAGGAACGTGTAATCACCCCTTCAACAAAAGTCACAAGTTTGCAGATGGTGGAGTTCTCATTTGGGAGACATAATGCTTGGTGGCTGTACAGAACTCCACATTTTTCAAAGCAATTCATTCACTCGTTATCTCTATTGTACCGAGGTTCTCGTTACTAAAGTGTATCTTTTCCGAGATGCTATGGGCCCCGAGTTCCTCTTCATGCCTCTTCCTGGACAACAATGCTACGTCGTCATTGTACAAGACTGGCGGAGCTGTTGGAGAGTGAAGATATTTGCTGCATGGATTAACCTGCATTTTCCCTGAACCTAAATTCAATTGAACATGCATGGGATGTTGTCGGGAGATGCATGGCAACATATAGCCAGCTGCCAGAAATGACTCCACGGCTACAATAGGCGTTACAAGAGTAATTAGCCATGTTGCCTCAAGAGCTCATTGACAACATCATACTGAGCATGAACAGACAGTGCACATTCTGCATCACAGTCAGGGGTGGTCATCATTTTTCTTGCCTGCTGCATGGATGTGTCTCTTCTGTCCTGCTGTGCTAAGAATATACTTTTGAATAAGGGTCCTTTACATGCTTTGGATTCCTTTTTTGGTCAGTGTTGTCCACTTTTGTCATACTCTTTACATTTCAACTGTGTTATGGTATGCTTTGTACCTAATTGAAACACTGCTGCATGGCTTTACATGTTAAAACCTGAGCCTTCCTTAATTCTTGCACACCAATTTATATGTATTTGATTTGTAATAATTATGTTGCAGTCATTTCCAGGGGGTGCATTGATTGTTATTTAATCAGTGTATGTTGATAAAGTAGATATAATGTGTAATCTTCCATACCATTCAGCAGAGATTTTAAATTGTGCTTGTGTATCTGGTCCTTTACCTAAATAATTATATTTAAATGGTGTTCAGTACAAAAATAATACATTAACCTTAGCAGTTTTCTGTAATCAACTTTCTTTTTGTCTTCAGAATATGTGAACACATCTTTATTTTTTTACTAACTTCCTGGCCAAAAATCTGCCTTCCTCCACATTGATATCCTGGGTTATTTGAAACATTGATTTAGATTATCTTATTAAGTTCTAATAGTAGAAAAGTGACCAACTTTAATAAAAGATAAACTCAACCCCTATCTTTAATTTATTCACACAGTTATTATTTACAGCCTTAAATTATGTATTTCCACTATTACTCTATTTCTGAGTGAGCGCAATATTTAATGTCTTTTTCAACTGTAATTAATGTCCTTCTTAATGTCTCTGTTTGGTTACAGCAATTAACTCATACTCATCATTAATACGTGTTCAGTCTATCTGTTGCCGTCATTTGTAATGTCTTTCACTCACGCATACAGTCCAATAGTCCAGCTTGCAGTCATACTCTTCACTGCTCTGATAGTCGCAGTCCTTCCTCCCGCTGGTCACTTATCTTCTCGTTCGTCGTCCTTCGCTCTATGCTGCAACCACTCATCCATTCAACAACTACTCCCGGCTCGGAGGCCTGTCACACTTTTATATCGGTCGCCCTGACCATCTGGAAGGTTCAGTGCACCCCGAGTCACGCTGAGAGAACGAGGTCAGTAATCCAGAGGATTCTTCTGATAAACGCAGAAATCCTATCCTCTGAATGACAGGAGCGGTGAACTGCTAAAGGGTTATCATGGCAGAATGCCTTAATAACTCGAAACGTTGGTAGGATTATCGCTCGTTTGTCATTCAAAACATTCCATTGACTTGCAGCCCCACTTCATATCACTACTCTGTCCTTCTCTTCCGCCCACTCATACGGGGCAGGCCAAGGTCAGTGGTGCAGACCAGTGACACATTGTAATGACGCAATATTCTAAATTTTTCGGGACTCAAGTGTAAAATTCTTTCGTGTTTGTGAAGCTTTGGGACAGCTTCGTAATATTTTTATCGTGTTTCAGTTTAAAGCCGTGGTGGCCAGTTTCCTGTCTTAGTTTATCAGGCGGACGTGTGCATTTGTAGGTTAAGGGGCGGACGTCTGCGGGTTACGTTTTTATCAGTAGTCCGGTTACAGTTTCATTTCAAACGTCAGTTATTTTCTGTGTTTTGAAATGCGTCAGCATTAAGTAGATTAGTTCGTTTCTGGATGTTCATTACGTCGACAGTTTTAGTTCCTCCAGCGCAGTTTCAGGCAAAGTCAACAAGTTTTTGT
>NQII01002247.1:175180-219671 GCA_002778355.1 Clitarchus hookeri | reverse complement strand
TTCACCATCTCATTGCAGGCAATTTTTATTATTATTATTAGGTTTTATTTTTCCCAAGACCTATAAATTTCTCATAAAGATAGCTTACATGTTACTGCATTATATTCACCTTTTTTTAGTCTTGGGTTCATCAATAAACAATGCAGAGATAGATTTGCTTTAAATACTGTATACTGTAGAAGACAGCGATACTGGGCTGTAAATATTATAGTGAGGCCTTGAATGTTTTTCATGCAGTTATTATGCATTCTTGTACATTGTATTCTGTAAAGAAGTTAAACAAAGACATCATCATTGGGATGTTTGCTACTTTTGAAGCTTTAGTGTACCTAAACTTTGCAACTTTAAAGATCTAGTCCCGTTAGTCCACAACCAAAATTAAAGTAGCCAGTTCCAAACTCGCATTATGGAGAAAGTACCTATATGCTTTTGCACATACTTAAATTTGTGCAGTTTTGTCAATTTTACAGTTAAATTATAAATCCTGCTCGTAAAGTTAGAGTGAATATTTTATGATTTCAGTGTTTTTATAAGTACAACTTCTAAATAAAAATGCATTGAACATAGCCATAACAAGCAGACCTTTGCTGAAAGCAACGGTATTTAATATTTTGTTACTGTTTGCAGGAACACATATTAGCAATGATGTGGTTGTATTAAATACTCAGAGTATCAAGGAAAGTGAAGTTCTGTGAGAAGCTGAGAAAAATTCACTTCCACAGTTTTAGGGGGAAAATATTAAAAGGGCAGATCAGTTTATAGTGGTGCATGAGGTACCCATCTAGAAGTTGTGTTATATTGTGTTGATTGCAGTATTCATGTGGAATTTTTTTACAGTCAATGATGGATTGAGGTCCATGCAAAATTTGTTGCCACATGGGGCGCAGAACTGTTAGGGGGCCGTGTCAGCAGCTCCTTGGCTTTTATATTGTAATACATAAAGTTATTGTGTTCAAAGTTTTAGTCTGAAATAAATATCTCGTACTATTAGGTAATCACTTTTGATGATTATCCCAAAGCTTTTATCTCTCTGGGGAAGCTAAAATAGTTTCTTGATCATTGTATTTTTTCCCAGTATTTTATTAATCTTTANTAGCTTTTATCTCTCTGGGGAAGCTAAAATAGTTTCTTGATCATTGTATTTTTTCCCAGTATTTTATTAATCTTTACATAAATTTTTAACTTTTGACATATGTATATCTTGAAGTTTGTTTGCTAGGAAATATACAATGTAGGTATTTGTATCAAATTAAAAAATGTATTAATACAAGCTAATTGTATTTTGGTTTGATTGTACAGTACTGGAATTTTAGTTTTTCCTAAATACTTTAAAATAATAAAGTAATGCATTACCTNATTTTGGTTTGATTGTACAGTACTGGAATTTTAGTTTTTCCTAAATACTTTAAAATAATAAAGTAATGCATTACCTCCTTCCAAAATTCCTACCACAAAATGATTGTAAGAGTTACAAACGGAGATAGAAAGAGTATTATTTGTGATGGTTANTTTAAGGAGAAGTTAACATAATAGTGAAACAAACAGGCAGAACCAACTGAAAGACCAACCAAGAGAATTTGGCATGGTAGAGCATGCAATTATAATAAACATAACGCACTATGGGCATGTGTGAAGGGTATAAAGCTTGAGTGNTTTGGCATGGTAGAGCATGCAATTATAATAAACATAACGCACTATGGGCATGTGTGAAGGGTATAAAGCTTGAGTGCAGTGTATGCTCAGCATTGCAGTGAAAGCTATTGCTTAGTACATCAGATTGAACAGTGTCAAGTTGTTGTCTGATGTCGGATATCATCAACAAACAGTCCCGTAGACGACATCTGGACAACTCTACTCAAGGTCGAATCATGNTTGTCTGATGTCGGATATCATCAACAAACAGTCCCGTAGACGACATCTGGACAACTCTACTCAAGGTCGAATCATGAGGAAGTTGGGAGATGGTCAAAGTGGGGCAAGTGTGGCCGAGGAGTTTGGGATCGCACACAGCATAATGTCAAGAGTTTGGACAGCATTTGGATTCACAGGAACAGCTGCTTGANTGAGGAGTTTGGGATCGCACACAGCATAATGTCAAGAGTTTGGACAGCATTTGGATTCACAGGAACAGCTGCTTGAAGGTTTAATAATGGTTGTCCACAAGCATCCACAGCAATGGAGGACCAGTATATTGTCCTACAGACGAGGAGAGATTGATAGCAAACTGCAGGGGAAATCACAAGACACTTGCAATGCAATACTGGACANTTGTCCTACAGACGAGGAGAGATTGATAGCAAACTGCAGGGGAAATCACAAGACACTTGCAATGCAATACTGGACACCTGATATAGCATTTTACCTTGGCCAGGAGACAACACACATGTAGTTAGTTCTCTCTGTTACCAGTACGGAAGTGTGCTATTGACACTTACCCTCTGGAGATGATGTTTGCTGTGGTACTAGGAACACAAGGACTGCGCAGCTTAGCAACGGGGTCCAGTTCTCTTTACAGATGAGAGCCGATTTAGTCTCACTAGTGGTTCTGGATGTCTATACGTCTGAAGAAAGCAAGGAACGTGTAATCACCCCTTCAACAAAAGTCACAAGTTTGCAGATGGTGGAGTTCTCATTTGGGAGACATAATGCTTGGTGGCTGTACAGAACTCCACATTTTTCAAAGCAATTCATTCACTCGTTATCTCTATTGTACCGAGGTTCTCGTTACTAAAGTGTATCTTTTCCGAGATGCTATGGGCCCCGAGTTCCTCTTCATGCCTCTTCCTGGACAGCAATGCTGCACGTCATTGTACAAGACTGGTGGAGCTGTTGGAGAGTGAAGATATTTGCTGCATGGATTAACCTGCATTTTCCCTGAACCTAAATTCAATTGAACANTGGAGCTGTTGGAGAGTGAAGATATTTGCTGCATGGATTAACCTGCATTTTCCCTGAACCTAAATTCAATTGAACATGCATGGGATGTTGTCGGGAGATGCATGGCAACATATAGCCAGCTGCCAGAAATGACTCCACGGCTACAATAGGCGTTACAAGAGTAATTAGCCATGTTGCCTCAAGAGCTCATTGACAACATCATACTGAGCATGAACAGACAGTGCACATTCTGCATCACAGTCAGGGGTGGTCATCATTTTTCTTGCCTGCTGCATGGATGTGTCTCTTCTGTCCTGCTGTGCTAAGAATATACTTTTGAATAAGGGTCCTTTACATGCTTTGGATTCCTTTTTTGGTCAGTGTTGTCCACTTTTGTCATACTCTTTACATTTCAACTGTGTTATGGTATGCTTTGTACCTAATTGAAACACTGCTGCATGGCTTTACATGTTAAAACCTGANTACATTTCAACTGTGTTATGGTATGCTTTGTACCTAATTGAAACACTGCTGCATGGCTTTACATGTTAAAACCTGACCCTTTCTTAATTCTTGGACACCAATTTATATGTATTTGATTTGTAATAATGATGTTGCAGATTCATTTCCAGGGGGTGCATTGATTGTTATTTAATCAGTGTATGTTGATAAAGTAGATATAATGTGTAATCTTCCATACCATTCAGCAGAGATTTTAAATTGTGCTTGTGTATCTGGTCCTTTACCTAAATAATTATATTTAAATGGTGTTCAGTACAAAAATAATACATTAACCTTAGCAGTTTTCTGTAATCAACTTTCTTTTTGTCTTCAGAATATGTGAACACATCTTTATTTTTTTTACTAACTTCCTGGTCAAAAATCTGCCTTCCTCCAAATTGATATCCTGCGTTATTTAAAACATTGATTTAGATTATCTTATAAAGTTTCAATAGTAGAAAAGTGACCAACTTTAATAAAAGATAAACTCAACACCTATCTTTAATTTATTCACACAGTTATTATTCACAGCCTTAAATTATGTATTTCCGCTATTACTCTATTTCTGAGTGAGCCCAATATTTAATGTCTTTTTCAACTCTAATTAATGTCCTTAATGTCTCTGTTTGGTTACAGTCAATGAACTCATACTCATCATTAATACGTGTTCAGTCTATCTGTTGCCGTCATTTGTAATGTCTTTCATTCACGCATACAGTCCAATAGTCCAGCTTGCAGTCATACTCTTCACTGCTCTGATAGTCGCAGTCCTTCCTCCCGCTGGTCACTTATCTTGCCGCGCGCTTCTCTTCTCGTTCGTCGTCCTTTGCTCTATGCAGCAACCACTCGTCCATTCAACAACTACTCCCGGCTCGGAGGCCTGTCACACTTTTATATCGGTCGCCCTGACCATCTGGAAGTTTCAATGCACCCCGAGTCACGCTGAGAGAACGAGGTCAGTAATCCAGAGCATTCTTCAGATAAACGCAGAAATCCTATCATCCGAATGACAGGAGCGGCGAACTGCTAAAGGGTTATCATGTATCATGGCAGAATGCCTTAATAACTCGAAACGTTGGTAGGATTATCGCTTGTTTGTCATTCAAAACATTCCATTGACTTGCACCCCACTTCATATCACTACTCTGTCCTTCTCTTCCGCCCACTTGCGCGGGGCAGGCCAAGGTCAGTGGCGCAGACCAGTGACACATAACAATATTATTACTTACTTTCGTTTATGCAGATAATTCCTGTTATTACAAAAAGGTGTGAAAAAATAAGTGTAATGGTTTAAGGTAAGGAACAATGTTAGGTTACAGGCTAACATCGTACAGTGATTTTAAATTGGTTTTCAATACTACAAAGCAGACAATTTTGACAGAAAGTTAATTTGTAGGCATTTTTCTAGCATTACAACATCCTGAACCATTATAATTCATCTTAGGAGACATAGTTTGGAACTGCATGTATCTGTATAATCTCTAATTGAGGCACTTGGTAAAAGTAGAGTTACTTCCAGTGGTGCACTGCACCCGACTGTACAACATGCAGAGTTCGTTAAAAAGTAGTACAGACACTACCAAAATTGTCAGAATAGTACAATTTAAGTTGCATATGAAAGAAGAAAGCACATACTTTGTAATACTAAATAATTGATTTTATGGACATCCATTTCAGTTATAAAAATAATAACTTTTGTAGCAAAAATTAATTAATTTTTAAAAATATTTTTTATCATTATTACTTATTTTTATCACATCTTGCCTGATGGTTTTTTTTGCAAAATGTGCTTTCTGAAGCATCCAGAATGGAAATGCACTAAAAATTTTAAATAAAAATAAACTCTTAGCATTTAATTTTTTTTAATGTTTTAGTAAGTAAATTGTAGCAAAATATTTTCTGGTATCGTTGGTTTCTACAGTACATGGATTTTTATTTTTCATGTCTTGTAAATGTTCTTACCAAATTTTGCTCTCAAAGATGTTGAACACGCATACATTGCATTAAGCCCTAAACAGTTTACNTATTATTAGGTTTTATTTTTCCCAAGACCTATAAATTTCCTACAAAGATAGCTTACATCTTACTGCATTATATTCACCTTTTTTTAGTCTTGGGTTTATCAATAAACAATGCAGAGATAGATTTGCTTTAAATACTGTATACTGTAGAAGACAGCGATACTTGGCTGTAAATATTATAGTGAGGCCTTGAATATTTTTTATGCAGTTATTATGCATTACTGTACACTGTATTCTGTAAAGAAGTTAAACAAAGACATCATCATTGGGATGTTTGCTACTTTTGAAGCTTTAGTGTACCTAAACTTTGCAACTTTAAAGATCTAGTCCCGTTAGTCCACAACCAAAATTAAAGTAGCCAGTTCCAAACTCGCATTATGGAGAAAGTACCTATATGCTTTTGCACATACTTAAATTTGTGCAGTTTTGTCAATTTTACAGTTAAATTATAAATCCTGCTCGTAAAGTTAGAGTGAATATTTTATGATTTCAGTGTTTTTATAAGTACAATTTCTAATTAAAAATGCATTGAACATAGCCATAACAAGCAGACCTTTGCTGAAAGCAACGGTATTTAATATTTTGTTACTGTTTGCAGGAACACATATTAGCAATGATGTGGTTGTATTAAATACTCAGAGTATCAAGGAAAGTGAAGTTCTGTGAGAAGCTGAGAAAAATTCACTTCCACAGTTTTAGGGGGAAAATATTAAAAGAGCAGATCAGTTTATAGTGGTGCATGAGGTACCCATCTAGAAGTTGTGTTATATTGTGTTGATTGCAGTATTCATGTGGAATTTTTTTACAGTCAATGATGGATTGAGGTCCATGCAAAATTTGTTGCCACATGGGGCGCAGAACTGTTAGGGGGCCGTGTCAGCAGCTCCTTGGCTTTTATATTGTAATACATAAAGTTATTGTGTTCAAAGTTTTAGTCTGAACTAAATATCTCGTACTATTAGGTAATCACTTTTGATGATTATCCCATAGCTTTTATCTCTCTGGGGAAGCTAAAATAGTTTCTTGATCATTGTATTTTTTCCCAGTATTTTATTAATCTTTACATAAATTTTTAACTTTTGACATATGTATATCTTGAAGTTTGTTTGCTAGGAAATATACAATGTAGGTATTTGTATCAAATTAAAAAATGTATTAATACAAGCTAATTGTATTTTGGTTTGATTGTACAGTACTGGAATTTTAGTTTTTCCTAAATACTTTAAAATAATAAAGTAATGCATTACCTGCTTCCAAAATTCCTACCACAAAATGATTGTAAGAGTTACAAACGGAGATAGAAAGAGTATTATTTGTGATGGTTAGTAGCTGGGGGTAGGGTTGCAAAGACATGCCTTCGCGTAAAAAAGTGTCTTCATCTGTCCCTGTTTACAGTTGGCTTTTCTTTCTTGGAATCATGTTTCATGACCTATGAAATGAAACATTTATGCATGGGATGGTGTGCTATCTTTATCAACCAGTTCTTTCAGTGTTCGCTTCTTTAAGGGCAAAATTGAAGCTGACTTGAGACATGATGATTGTAAGATGGCCAGGTGAATGAGTGGATGAATGCAGCTGCTGCTTCATGTATTCCTTTCCCCACCCCAAGCGAGAAGATATCTTTGCACAAGGGGCCATCAATATTAGGCAGAGTTGCGCAGCTCCTGACAGTAAACAGTTTGTAAGCAGTATCTGGGTCCCATGGAGAGTCGCTTATTTGTGGATTGTTACCTAGAAAAATTCACTAGGGTTTTAATATGCCCTTATTGTGTGTGCAGGTGGCTCTTTCCACTAGACCATGCACTCTGTTGTACAGGGCAAGTTGTTTGACATCTCTGGTCGCCATGATTCTCTATCTCTCCTCCCCCCCCCCTTCCCTCTTGCCCCAAGGATGCTACTAGTGCTGGATTAGATGAGGACTTGCTGTTTCGAAAGCAGATATACATGGTTGAGCATTTTCACTGAATCATTTCCATATTCACATAGGCAACTTATGGACCTCCTTTAGCTGTGAGCGATAGTTACCACAGAAGACGAATCTCTTGCACAGTCAAGATTGTTCCAAGGATGCATAACAGTAACGGATCCACCACCTGGAGATCTTGCTATAGTGTGCTTCCCTTTGTTCTTTGATGTGATCAGAACAGAGGATTGGCTTTGGGCTCTGCTCAATACCTCCATACATGCACATACAGAGCTTCAAAAGAAAGTCCATGTTCAACTGTCTGAATTTGGCCACATTGGTAGCCTTTAGTGGGATACACTGGCCACTACTGCTAATTATGGAGGTGGTAGACTTTAAGGGTACCCTGGAGTGTTGTGTATCGACCAACTCATCTTGTGCAAATTTATCTCTCTAAGGACTGATTCTGATACAGCCATGCTTCAACACCAGGTTTACAGGAATGGGATGCAAAATTACTTATCCACTCCTTGTAAACACATACGCAGTGTTTTGGCCCCTCTGGGCTGTCACAAGGTATGGTCAGTGAGCCACTTGGAGATGATTGGCTGCAATGTCCCACAACAGTGGCCACACCCTCATAAGGATGTCTTTCTTCTCTGAAATACTTCCTGCGGCTGCTAAATAAAACAGTGCAGTGTTTTATAGATGTTCTTTTAATTTGTACACTTCCCTGTAGCCATCCTGACCAACCATCTTTTAGCCCCGAGCTTTGATCAGTGACTATGCTTGCAAAATTGTCTCTACACCCTGTACAGATATGTTCATTGCAGAGTGACAGAGTAGCAGAAAATTAAAGCCCAAGCTAACATGTGAAAACATAATGTGTATGCACAGTGTACCACCACATTAACACTCTTCTCTCTAGTTCATTAGCTGTTCTTCTTGTATGGTGAATCACCGTGGATATCATGCAGCGAAGCNCATTAACACTCTTCTCTCTAGTTCATTAGCTGTTCTTCTTGTATGGTGAATCACCGTGGATATCATGCAGCGAAGCGTAACTGGGAGGTGTTATGTGCTTGTAAACTGAGGAGTTGTGTGTGCATGTGCGCACACAAAACTACTCATTATTTGTGTCAGGCCCATCTCACAACAATGTTCGCTGTTTCTTTACCTTTTTGTCATTTCTCCAGTGTTATATCTGCACAAATTCAGCTGTAATGAAACGACAATAGTTGTCTGAGAGGTCACAAATTCATTACTGTATGATCTTGTTTGTGGTAATAAGATGCTATGTATAATGTGCATTTATGTTCACCATGAACATTTGTGGTTTGCATGTNTGATCTTGTTTGTGGTAATAAGATGCTATGTATAATGTGCATTTATGTTCACCATGAACATTTGTGGTTTGCATGTTTGCAAGTCTCTTCAATTTGCAGTTTGCATCATATGCACGTACTGGTGTAGTGTTGACGGGAATAATTCTGCTGTCTTCGCTCCTGGAATCTAGATGGCCAATTTATTGACAGCCATGTTTAAGAAACATGTATTGTTGTCACACCAATCTACTTTTATTAAAAATTCTCAAATATTGATCAGTTAGTAGTACAGGTTTTCAATATTAATTTTACAGGAAACATGCAGTCATTTTCAATTTGATTTGATAGGGATTCCTAATTTTGTACTTGTGGGCTTCTCAGCAGATAGCTTGCATGTTAAACTTTCCCAAACGTACTTTGAAGAGTGGCACGCACTTCCATGGATTGCATGGACATTGGANATAGCTTGCATGTTAAACTTTCCCAAACGTACTTTGAAGAGTGGCACGCACTTCCATGGATTGCATGGACATTGGAAATGGAGCCTAGCAGTTCAAATGTAACCTCTTGGTGAACTAAGTGAAGTGTCAGTTGTTTGTCTGCCTAACCTGCAAGCATTTAAAAAAACATAAACTGTGCAGAAAATTATGTCTGAATTGTATAACTGCAAATGCATCTTCATTCGTGACTACATCCAATAGAAATTGTTGTAGGATAGGTGTCATTGTCACCAATCGCAAGTATTTTTTGTTTCTTCTCCAATTTTCTTCCAGTAAAACATATGTTGCTGCAATTTTATAATTATCATGTAAGTGTGTTAATTTGAAATCTGTGTATTGTTTTGCAGAGTTGGTGTTAACTGCTCGCTATGCTNTTACATATATGTAAGTGTGTTAATTTGAAATCTGTGTATTGTTTTGCAGAGTTGGTGTTAACTGCTCGCTATGCTACTCCGAATGATGCAGTCCACATGCTAGAAGAGCAGTAACAGACAGTGGTGGATACCTTGGATTGTTACAGGCCTCTGAGTGTTTAAGTACTTATGTCTTGTTGAACAGTGAAATAAAGTTCCTCCTATTATTCCTTTAATCTCAATATCAGAAACTTTTTTTATATGCGTGTATTTTAGTTTTGTCATGTTTTAACTACAGTGAAACTGTGTTAAGTAGTTCCCACCTAAGAAGTTTTCCTGCTTAATAAGTTGAGTAATTTTGCCTCTTGTCTATATGCACATGTATAATTTGACCCTTTCAAGTAGTTTCCCTGGTTAATAAGCATTATTTTTTCAGTCTCTTAGTTTTAACAGAGTTTTACTGTATGTGGAAATATGTATGTATTTATGTTTTTCTATGCATATGCTGTATTGTTTGTATTATTTAGTATAAGAAATGGACATTGTTCATATGAGCAGCGGTTTTCCTTTTTTATTTCGCATTTCCAAATTTATATACCCTTTAGTGTGTATTAGTGATGCAACGAATGTCGATTTTTCCACATTCGCGAATGCGAATGCGAATGCGAATATTCACCTCCGACATTCGCGAATGCAAATGCGAATGTTGGTTTTTCAAATATGGTGCCAAAAGCATGCGCCTACGAACTCGAATTTTACCGCGCGTTTAAAACTGGCCGGCCGGGCGGCCATTTTAAAACCGAGAGTAGCCCATATGCCCCGACTCTGAACGAAGTAAACAAATCGTGATTGCTGGCTTACTGAATGAAGTTAGCTGCTAATAATGTTTTCGTAAAGATTTAGTTTGAGGTTACCTTGACGCGTACCGCTTATACCTACCAGTAGTGACGGTGCTATTCTCACCCACGCCATAAACAGATGGCCTAACGACCAGAGGAATCCCCGAGCTCGAACCAACTGCACCTGTCATGTTGCCGGAGTTACGACGTGACGCGGCGAACGCGGGGAGTCCCGGGCATATTATCGCCCCTCGCCACAAGAAATTACAAATCTGGGAAAAACAGTGCACCCTGCCTACCCCTATCCCACTGCAAAAACGAGAGGGTAAGTTCCGAGTTCTATGGAAAATAGAACAGAAACATATATATACAGGAGCCACGGAGGACAGTTAAGCGAGAGTGAAGGACAGTTGATGTCAGTTACGTGAGTGTTACGAGACGTTTACGACGGAGTCGGGAGTTACGCCGGAGTCACGAGAGAGTCAGATATGAGGAACGACGAGTGACAAGGAGAGAACTGCACGTCCAGGGATTGAGCCCAGGACTTCCCGGGAGAGACACCGAGACAGCACGACAACACCAGCCACCAGCATCGAGGTAATTTCAGCAACCCGCCGAAACCTCCCCCCGACGCAAACATTCGCCGAGACGTGTGTAGGGCGCGGGATAGCTAGATTCCACCGTCCGAGGAGATACAAAAGGGGCTAGGTCTCATAGATGTACAGGTCACTGTAACTTTGGACAATAAAAGTTAAGCGTGAATAAACCGAACCCAGTTACGTCTTTGTGCCACCCCTCTTACAGCAGCCCAAGGTGCCGTTAGCCAACACCGTAACAAATTACTACGTACCCTGCTATCCACCATCCTGTATAGTACAGGTGGGAGCAGCGTCGAGTCAACATACTTAAGTTTTGTTTTTAACTTGTAAAGACTCTATTGTTGTAATTGTACAGTGATAAGTGATATTTCAAAATGAAGCGGTCGTGTGTTAGCGAAGTTTGGACTTATTTTACAATATGTGATGCTGAAAATGTGAAATGCAAAATATGTAATAAACAATACTCGCGCAAAGGAAGAACAACAAGTGCTATGAGAAATCACCTGGAAGCTTTGCATAAAAACGAGTATAATGCTTTAAAGAATAGGGAAAATGAAAAGCGAAATGCTTCTACAACAAGTGTTGTGGCCTCCACTTCGCGACAATGTACGAAAACCGACCTGAAACAAATGTCTTTGACTGATTGCGTCGAAAAAACAAAAAAGTGGGATAACAACAATGCCAAGTCTTTGGAAATTGATAATTTAATAAGCGAAATGATTGCTTTAGAGGACTTACCCTTTAGTTTTGTCGAAAGCGTTGGATTTGTCAGACTATTGAACCATCTTTGTCCGTCGTATAATATAAAAAGCCGACAACATTTTTCTTCGTTTATATGTGAAAATTTCTACGGCAAAGTCAAAGATAAAATTTTGGGATTAATTAAGTCATTTGAAAAATTGGCGTTTACAACTGATATTTGGTCTGATTCTTGTTCAGGAATATCTTTGCTGAGTCTTACATGTCATGGTATAACAAAAAACTTTGAGAGAAAAATGATTGTGTTAAACGCAGAGGTATTTAACGATGGCCGACATACTGGTGAAAATATAGCTATAAAACTTGAAACCATGTTGTCGCATTGGGAAATACCTAAAGAAAAAGTGCAATGCATTGTTAGAGATGGTGGCACAAACATGAAAAAAGGTATTTCCTTGTTATTAATTAGAGACATTGATTGTTCGTCACACCAAATTCAGCTGGTTGTCAAGGAGGGGCTTAAGGCACAAGATTCCGTTATAACAGTGATTGCAAAATGTAAAAAGATGGCAACACATTTTCATCACTCAAATGTAGCTCAAGATGAACTGGCTGCTCTACAAGAAAGACTCGATCAGCCAAAGCTGAAAATCATACAAGAGTGTGCTACAAGATGGAATAGCAGCTTGTATATGTTAGAGCGTATTTTGAAAAACAAAGATTCGTTATGTCTTTATGCTTCCCAGAATAACAAGATTTCACAACTAACTTCCGAAGAGTGGATTATTGTGGAAAAAATAATAACTTTACTCAGACCTTTTGAAGAAATTACAAAAGAACTAAGTGCAGCCAATATTTCTGTATCCTCAGTAATTCCATTATTGTCCACTTTGGAAAAAATTATTGGTGAATTTGATGTGACCGACGAATGCGTTGGGAATACGATTTTAGTTCTTAAACGAGAACTATGTCGCAGATTTTCCCATTTGGAAAATGACGTATTGTTTGCTACCGCAACTTTTATTGACCCGAGATACAAATTAAAATTTTTCAAAAATTCTTCAACCAGAGATCAAGTTGTGAAAAATATTTTAGAGTCAATTGGAAACGATGAATCAAGCCTATCGTCTTGTTCAAATCCTAAGCGTGCCAGAATGACTACTCATCGGATTGAAACATCTGGTTCCAGTGCCAGTCTGACAGAGAAATCTATATCTTTAAGAGACACCATGAAATTGCTGATGGATTCCAGCGAAAGTGAAGAAGAAGAAAATGAATGTACGAACCCTATAGAAGTTTTGATAAAAAAAACCATCAATGAATATTTATTAGATAAACGTGTGGAAAATGATGTAGATCCACTTACATGGTGGGCGGTAAATAATAAGAAGTATGGTATTATTTCTCCCATAGCCAGGCAATATTTAGTAACACCACCCACTAGTGTGCCTAGCGAAAGGGTCTTTAGTGGGGCTGGTCTTCTTTACACACCCCACCGAAATAGGCTGCAAGGAGAAAAGGCATCAAAACTTCTATTTCTGAAGTTTAATATTCCTCTACTCTTATTTAATTACTAAGTGTTTCACTTAATTGTGCTTAGATATAAACAATTTTTCATAGTTTTATTTTTCGATTTCAAGAAGTAATGTTTAATGGATATCTTAAAAATTACATAATTAGTGAGTTAGTATTAGTACCAAAGTTAAAATTAACAAAATGTTAAGAACATATTTGTTTTAATTGAAAAGAAGATTATTATATTGTTTGTTTTTCTTCACAATATATTTTTAACTTTATTCATAAGAAGTCGATTTGATTTACAATTAAACATGATTACTAGTTCATTAAAAGATCTCACATATTTGAATAAGATACCCTTTAGGTTGCATAAATGCATATTGTTAAGTGTTTTTACAAAAGATCTCATTTAAAGTTGATTTGTATAATTAAAAAGGTTGGGTTATATCTTATTCCATTGTTTTGTGTTAAAGCAGTTCAATGGTATTTGATCATACAGTTGTGTTATAATATAGTTTAGAAGTTTTAAGAAATTACCTGCCTTAATTTGATTTTGCTTAGGTAAATAAGAATAAAAGAATATCAAGAGTGTGTTTCTGTTATGTAATCTAGTGAATAACTACAAGGCTGTTTCCCAAATATCATTAAAATACACTCTTATACATAAAAAATATGTTAATAAATAAAAATGTCTTAATCATAGCAGTTGCATTATTATTTAATAAACATTTTCATTTTTCATTGCCAAATACATTCGCAAAATATTGGCATCATTTTTGCAAATGCGAATGCGAATGTTCAAAAACATGCGAATATTTGCGAATGTGAATGCGAATGTGAATATTCGTTGCATCACTAGTGTGTATCTTATATATTTTTGTGTGAGTTTTCCATGTATATCTGCTGTTGCTTGTAGTATATATACAGTATATGTATGTAACAGCAATAGTTTACATACAAAATATTCTGTGGAGCACCTTTCTTACTATACATATGTAGGCCTACCACAAACTATTTTGTTAACATACTAGTAGACCAAAACATCACATTGAACTCAAGCATGTAACATATGTCTACACAAGTAAAATGTAAATAAAAGAAAAAAATAATTTCATGCATTCTATTAACTACTGGATGGAAAAAACTGTATATTCAAAAATATATTTAATGAAAAGAAAATTATTGGAAGACAAAATTGGATTGAAAGAGATTTGAGATTTGATGCTGATCGTGAGATACTTTTAGAATTACTAATGTACTACAGTCTCCCTTACAAAATATATTTTAGAATAGGGGGAAATAACAAAATGGCTATCTTTTCTTACTGTCGGAAAAATGTTGCTGGTTCACAAATTAAAATTAAAGGTCCAACGGAACTGTCCAAATATTTTAAGAAGTTGGTTTTCCTTGGCTTGCAGTTGGCGGAACATTATTATTTTTCTATTTCTCAGTACCACTGAGTTGAACCAGAATTTTACTTAAAGAAAAAATCATGGCCCCAGAACAAAATCATGGAAAGCTAAACAAATTTATGTAGAGGATACATACAAAATGATGATGTTTATTATGGCCTTTATCATCGCAGGATCGAAGTCTGGAGTGTCAAATGGCCCCATCCTTCAGAACCACAGATAACGACACCGCAACAGTATACATAAACCTTTTGTCGTATGTTAGCTCTCAACGAAAGCAAAAATCAGCAAATAAGGCGACAATCCATGTCTTCACATAAAATAAATTTCCGCCGGAATCTCTCTTCCCAGAAAAGAGCAAAGATCTTACCTTTGGGTACAATTAAAACTTATGCAATGTATTAAGCAACAAAGAGAAACAAAACTATGACATGTGCTATGCTAAACAGTAACACTATCAAGTCGCTTAAAATTTCCATGACCAAAGTAAAATAAAATACATGAAATAACCACAAAAATCAATTAAAACTGTGGAAGGCTGTCCTAACATTAAAATTACAATAATTATATTTTCATTGTAACTAACTAGGCTATCTGGGTCTTCAAAATGCAATTATGTAGGATATTAATTTTTAAACTTAAAAAAAAATGTGGAAGATAGGAAAGTTATTCACAATATTATGTTTACATGCAATGGCATGTTCAAAGTAAATAAATGAACACTAAAATACAAACGATTGCAGTTTGACAAACATTACACTTCGTACTTATCTTTCATTATAAAGTCATCCTAGAAAAATTTAATTTATCTACAAAAAAACATTTTTTTACTCTTTTTATGTTTTATACGTTCATGCATAGTAAACACATTTTCTAATTGCTGAAAGTGGTACTATCCATTAGTGTCAAGCAAAAACCATAGTCGACGACTAAGTTCTGCTGGATTTGAGAATAGAATTCCCGGCTCAAGTTGACTTTACGATACCCGTGATTAGTTGATATGTGTGACGTAAGTAATCGCAGATAAAGGGGAANTCCCGGCTCAAGTTGACTTTACGATACCCGTGATTAGTTGATATGTGTGACGTAAGTAATCGCAGATAAAGGGGAACAAATTAATAGATTGGTAGAGAAAAAAAACTATGTTGTAAGAGAAAAAACAAATGAGAGATAAAAATACGAAGAAAGCCGAAGCATTTTGGAAAAGTATGAGTGGAGAGGGGGAATTGGAGGGTGGCCTAAAAAGTTTGCATCGCAAACAAAGCAAGGATGTGTTGGTGTAGTGAGTTGTATGATGGATACGTATGCATGGTGTAGTTTTAAAGTAGATNGCAAACAAAGCAAGGATGTGTTGGTGTAGTGAGTTGTATGATGGATACGTATGCATGGTGTAGTTTTAAAGTAGATAATGAATAAAAATATGGGGAGATATACATTAAGTATAATGAATGACTGAGTGAACAATAGAAATAGTGTTGTGTACCGATTGAATAGAAACACACATGGTGCTTTATGGGTTGGTGCATTAGATGCGTAAATACGAAAACGGCAGTGACAAGAAATGGATACGTTGTGTGAAACAATGTACAGGAAATGAAAGAAGCAAGGTTGGTGCGTGTGCAAGTAAGAAAGAAGAAAGTGCCATGAATGGTGTGAAGTGGTATGAATGTGAGAAGCCGATGGATTACAATTTGAGCGGTAAGTAGAAGGGGTTGTTACGAATTTACTTTTCAAGTAATTCATACCTGAAAGGTGCTATGGGCGTAGCTCAATAATAAGTCCTGAATAGGTGGAGCACAGCAGTATAAGATGGAGTTTATTGAACATAAGGATTATACAATAACTATTTACGTGACTATTGATTGGGGGAGCTTTAAATGGTATATCAAGATGCTAATTAATTGTATTAAATGTTATTACCTCACGCCATTGCTATTACAATCTAATTGGAAAGTCCCCACCTTGTTCATGTTACCGGAGGCTAATTCTAGGAAGCAGTTAACGACGGCCGGACACACCCACCTTCAGTGGTTTTCTCTGTGGTCAGGTCGACGACAAAAGACGCTGCTCCCAGTGATATGCTGGCCTATATCGGGTGCGTTGTTTAATATTTTCTGCCCCATTTACTGGCCGGTGGAGGGGATTTCTGCAACTGTCTTTAGCAAGGTGTTATTGCAATTACGCTCATGTCCTGGTTCAATATTTGAAGGTGTGATCAAGCAGGCCGTTCAGCTAAAGCCTGATCACTTCATAACATAATGATAAGTTATAAATAAGGATGGTTGAAAAATATGTATGCTAGTTTGGTGTGATACCTGATTAAGTAAGTAAGGTGTTGGTTAGCAATGGAAAGTAGCGCAGCAGGGCTAAGTGAGTTGAGTAAGGAAAGGGTTAGAAGCAGTTCCTCTTTGAGTACAGCACAAAGAAGAAGGGTGTGGGCAGGTAATTGGGGTAATGGTTTTTTGTAATGCATATATTTGNCTCTTTGAGTACAGCACAAAGAAGAAGGGTGTGGGCAGGTAATTGGGGTAATGGTTTTTTGTAATGCATATATTTGAAAATATTTTGAATGGAATAAAATTTATACAAGAAAAGAGGTTGATGACTAAAGAACCAAAGTGTGCTAAATGTAACAAGGACATAAATTTAACTGGCGTAAGCAGAAAAGAGCAAAAGACAAATATATGTAGCAGTGTAGGAAAGATAATAAAGAGTGAAGAGATTTGGGCAGTTCTTAACAGTGAGGTCTTGAGAGCCGAGGGAAAGATAATGTGTGGAGGAGTGTCAGAAAAGGAACTTGGTTTGAGAGATTGAAATTGAGTCTTAAACAAATAATGGTAATCACATATTTCTGGTTGTGGCGTTTGGGAATAGGGGTTTCAAGGGAAATTGTATTAGATTGATTTTCATTTTGTAGGGAGGTGTGTGCTAAATGTGTATCGACAAGTCAACAAGAGGAAAAATACGAGAAGAAGGGTAAAGTAGTTGAAATAGATAAGAGTTGTTTTGGTAAACAAAAATATGGACACGTGGAAAGAAAATGTGATGTGTATAGAGAGGTAGTGGGGAGACGGGTATGTTTTTGGAGGTGGTTGAAGATAGGAAAAAGGAGACATTATTGCAAGTAATAAAGAATCGTATAAGTGAACGCAGTATTATGTGGGGAAGTTATAGGTGTTTGGAATGTGAAGGATTTAGCCACCTAGCCTTAATCATAAGTATCAATTTAAGGACTATGAAACGGGATGTTGCACAAATACCATTGAAGGCCACTGGAGTGCCGTGAAATATAACAAAAGGAAAAGGCAGAGTGCGGTACTACAAAGCCATCTGGACGAGTACGTGTGGCGAAGGAGTGTATTCAATAAAGTTTATTTGAGACATTTATGGGTTTTTTAAAAAGTGTTTATAATTCAAATGAATTGATGTACTGAGAAAAATAGGTGGTTGGTTCAAAGGAAAATATGTGCAGGAAATAAATGTATATGATGGTGCTATGGTGTAATATGTNAGGAAATAAATGTATATGATGGTGCTATGGTGTAATATGTTATTAAATGAAAAGGACGCTATAAGTGTGTTCGCATTGTTGAAAGAATGAATGTGATAAATTTAGATGTGTTGTGTAAATAAAAAGAGAGAAAACAAAATGTAAACCTGTATAGTAGGTGAGCAGAGAAATATCATAAAAAAACAGGATAGTATACCATTCAATAGTAGAGGAGCAGTTAGTAGCTTGTGTCAATCATTTAGTGGATGAAAGAATGGTGCTGTGATTNGGTGGTTGAAGATAGGAAAAAGGAGACATTATTGCAAGTAATAAAGAATCGTATAAGTGAACGCAGTATTATGTGGAGAAGTTATAGGTGTTTGGAATGTGAAGGATTTGGCCACCTTGCCTTAATCATAAGTATCAATTTAAGGACTATGAAACGGGATGTTGCACAAATACCATTGAAGGCCACTGGAGTGCCGTGAAATATAACAAAGGGAAAAGGCGGAGTGCGGTACTACAAAGCCATCTGGACGAGTACGTGTGGCGAAGGAGTGTATCCAATAAAGTTTATTTGAGACATTTATGGGTTTTTTAAAAAGTGTTTATAATTCAAATGAATTGATGTACTGAGAAAAATAGGTGGTTGGTTCAAAGGAAAATATGTGCAAGAAATAAATGTATATGATGGTGCTAGGGTGTAATATGTTATGAAATTAAAAGGACGCTATAAGTGTGTTCGTATTGTTTAAAGAATGAATGTGATAAATTTAGATGTGTTGTGTAAATAAGAAGAGAGAAGACAAAATGTAAACCTGTATAGTAGGTGAGCAGAGAAATATCATAAAAAACAGCATAGCATACCATTCAATAGTAGAGGAGCAGTTAGTAGCTTGTGTCAATCATTTAGTGGATGAAAGAATGGTGCTGTGATTNCATACCATTCAATAGTAGAGGAGCAGTTAGTAGCTTGTGTCAATCATTTAGTGGATGAAAGAATGGTGCTGTGATTAGATACAGTTATACAGTGGAACGCATTATAACTATAGTCAACAATGGCAAAATAAATTATCGCTATAGCGAGTTATCTTTATAACAAAATTTACAGTGACAAGTTAGTACAAAAAAATCTACGTCTTACAGCAACATTATGTAACGACCAGCAAACCCGACGTTGTTTCCTCCTCCATTCTTCTTCCCCTCTCCAAAATATGAGGGTGGCGGGAGGGAGTTAGTTGCCTACCAATTAGCGCTATTTCACTCATTATCTCTATCTCTCTCACACACACACGAAGTCTGGAGATCACTGAAAACTAACCTCCCTACTTCCCTCTGCCACCCCTCTTCTCTACTCTCGTTCTCCTCCCGTCTATCCCCTTGTTTCATCTTCTTCTCCTGTGTCATCTTCCCCCTATATCCCCTCTTTCAGCAACCTGTTTCTCGTCCCTCTGTCCGCTTCCATTCTTCTCCTGTACGTCACTCTTATCTTAGCTTGCAGCATTTCACTTTGTGTCCTTAAAAAAGTTAACAATCAGTAATGTAACCGAACTGCACGCAGAAACCACATGACTGTTCAGTCCTCGTGTCAAGGTTAAGTGTAGGTCGCAGCACCATACCACCATCCACGGTAGTCACATGCATCCTCAAAGCTTGCATCCTGTCTCGCCGCAAAGCAGAGCTTCCACATGTGTACGGTTTCCGCTCCACTCCCTTTTCTATTCATGTTGCTGTTCGATAAATTCCTCCAAGCCTTCTTTGTTTTCACGTATGGCAGAGGATAGCTAACATCTCAGGTAGTGGAGAAGGGAAGAGGTGACACAACTGGTTTTTTTTTTAGGGTTGACATTCCAGTAAGCCAAAAAAAAAAGGAAGCAGGCTGCCCACCCTTTTAACGACTAGTTCTACTCCCATTCTCGCACCTCTCCCCTCTTCTGTCATACCCTCTTCAAGCCAGATGGGAGTGTCGCCATGCCCCACAGACTAACAAAGGCTGGCTCGGGCATGGCAAGTGGGTGAATGTCACTTGCGATACGATGTGTTTAAACATTTTAAAAATACGAGTTTGCAAATGTTCCTATTGCTATAGTGAAAGGCTTCATTAACTGATTTTCGTTATAAATAAAATTAAGTACCTTTTAAGTGATAGGGCAAATGACAGTGCATTTAAAAACTATCGCAATAGCGGATGTGACGCTATAGGCCATACTCGCAATAACGCGGTTCCACTGTATCTAATATCTGTAGTTGCAATGAATATTTATCATATTTAATAAATATAAAGTAGTGCGTGGTAGCATTTATAAATTTATAGTGATGTGAACTGCGTGTTCACGAGTCCTTTGTACCCACTATGATTGCCGCAGTTGTGTCCACACACCAGACACACCACACCGACAAGCTTGTGGGCACGAGTGAGGGTGTGCATAATGGTATCAGTGCAAGTGCATTAGTGGTTCTAATTTATTCTGTGTAATTATTTCATCAGTGTATTTCACCAGGGTATGTCATATCATCATCAGTGTATTTATTAATAGCCTCAGTGTATATAATTAATATAATTTGTTTTGTCATCATTGGAGACAGTCTACACAGCCACAGCCAGAGATATGTAACATTTTACATTTGGCAGTACTGTGGCTGGTACGATGGAAATATTTAGAATTAGTATAATCATTTTTATTGTGTATTGTTTAAGGGAAAATTATGTCATCTTAGTTTAATTTAATTCATGTCCCTTTCATCTCATTATCTTTTTTAGTGTTTATTGTGTTTCATCGTTTCGCCGCGTGGCATCGACTGCGCTCAGGTGGCGGAAGCCGGTGCACGCATCCATCCAGCTCTTGTCAGCACTTCAACGCATCCAGACGTGTAAGTCTCTTGCTCCGCAGAGGCCCTCGGTGCAGACATTATCAGTTGAACTTGTATCCATCGGCGTCGGTCACAAACTGAATCATTATTTTTATCNAGGCCCTCGGTGCAGACATTATCAGTTGAACTTGTATCCATCGGCGTCGGTCACAAACTGAATCATTATTTTTATCGGTTTCATTATTTTACTTGTATAGCGCCGAGGGGAGAGCGACGTTATTATTTATCGGAGAATTGTTAAGTGCATTCGAGTTTCACATTGTAAAGACCACGTGGTCGCTTGCAGTTTCCAGGCCATGAAGGCCATGTGTTTTGTATTATAGTTGTGTGTGCAGTAACGAGTCTCAGGTAATAAATACCTCAACAAACATTGTTTGTAAGTGTTTTATTTGTAATTAATTAAGGCGTGCGAGGCGGCCTACAGCCTCGCCATCGTGTGTGACGGAGTGTTGACCAGAGTCCCCTAGGCCGTCGACCGAAACGATCCTCATCTCATCAGCTCTCTGCAGAGCTGTGGCGCCGGGCACATAATTATCACTCCATCAACTCTGGCAACATCGCGGGTCAAGTTGGCTTTCATAACACAGGACGTGAAATTCACCCTAGCCAAGCTTGACCACGTCAGTAGAATGCAATAAACATTGTAGTTGTTATGTAACGTTAGGTTAGTTTTCTGTGTTGTAATGAGTCGCAAAAGTATTTATTCAGTAATAGGATTGTAATGGACGGTAATGTGTTCTGGTTTGTAGGTTTTTATAACGTGTGTCGTAGTAAGGTAGTGTTAGGTTAGGTAAGTGTAGGGGCAACGAGTGTTAGCTGGTTGTAAGGTAACGTCGGTTTTCGGTTGATGAAATTGGTAAGTTTAGAATGGTATACTAAATGGTGTAATAGTTAGGTAAAGTTAGATTTGGTATGTTTACAGATTAGGATAGTTTGATTGTAAGCAATTGAATCAAAAAGTAATTTAAAGTGTGTAATAGACTGCATAATAAGGGGTGGTGTTTGGTTATAGTTCTGTGTGTGTAATTGTTGAAGGATAGTGTGATTGTACAAGATAGAATCCAAAATAGTTAGAAGGGTGTAATAGACTATAATAGGAAGGTTTTCTTAGGTTACAGTAATGTATTCAATACTTAATTTCAGTCGTGGTATCGGGTAGTATATTCGGGCGGATGGTCGAATGTGTAATGCCCGATATGACATACAGTATCACGTAGTACTCTTGGGCGGATGAGCTCAAGTATACTTCTCGATACCGGATATGGTATTGTATAGTATACTTGGGCAGATGGGCTCAAGCATACTTCTTGATACCATATATGCTATCACATAGTATACTTGGGCAGATGAGCTCAAGTGTACTTCCCAATACCAATGCATGTGAGAGTGTGTGCACTAAAAATGTCCCCACCCAAAAACCCTCACATTCCTGTGGGTGTCCCATGAGATTGTAGAAGGGAAGAGGTAGTGTGATTGGAAAAATATGTCATAACGTGTGTGTAAACACGTGGTATCGGTTTGTATGCTAGGTATTCCTCCAGTATATTCCACTGTAGCGGCTGTTGCTTTGACTGATTCCACTGCAATTTCATCTCAAATTCGTGGTAAAAACCACTTGTAACACATTACACTGCATTTGCAAAATTGTATGTTGCACTGGATTATGTTTATTTTAAGGTTTTCCTTGATAAATGTACAGTTCATATTAATTTACTACATGTATTAGTTTATATGTTTGTATAACTGTAGGATTACTGACCTAAATGTTTTTGTTCCTTTTTAAGGATACTTACTTTTGACCTGCTTAACGTTCAAATTTATGAAGTTCTTTCACGTAACTTTATATTTGGATACAAGTCTAACGTCGGTAATCACAGCATATTATTGTCTTTGCCGTCACTATCTGTGAGACGGCATTGACTTATGGTGATTTGCTAAATAGTGGTTAAAATTTTACAAGGAGAGAAATGGAAGTACTAGTACACCAGGAACTACTATTGAAATTATCTTATCATCGTTTAACAATCAACATGTGTTGATCAGCATCAATTCGTTGATAGTGGACCACCTATAACCCAAGCCTAATGAGTACTGGGAAAGCATTTGGATAGCTTTCATTTCCTTACATCACAAATGTAACTAAAAAAAAGAGTCACCACTAAATTAATTACAATATAAAGACATGAAATAAATATGCACAGTAAACACAACCATTTTATAGTAAATAAAATGTGCTTACAACTTAAAGAAGCAGCATTTGCAAAAACATAATCTACAGCTAAATAAATTGCAATAAGATAGTATATAGGAGCAACAAAAGGATTATCCAAGAAGAATAAATAAAATCTCAATGGTTTTATCCTTGAGATAATATTCAACAAACATCAGTTCCTGGCACTAACTATGAACAGGTAAGTGACCTTATTTTCTGCTGTAATACTGCCTTTAGGTCATTGGAAGTAGGTAGCTTTGAGTATGGGACAAAGCAAGAAATATGATACAAACAGTAGATTACCTCAGCTAGATCTGTCTCTAATGGTATTAGTTTTATCAGTGGAGATAACATAAACCTCATATAAATTTCAATTTTGGCAAGTTCAAGTTTTGGGTTACAATCTTTAATTTTCCTTTTTATTCTATCATGGCAAATGTGAGAAACTTCATTTTGCCGTAGATATAATATGCTGGCCTACAATGTGGAAAGAAACAATAACAAACATACTGCTATAAACCATACTTTCAGCCCATTGTGGCATACAACCACCAGTACAATATGAAACCTAAACACTTGAGGCAATATAAAACAAATGAACACAAACATTAGCCACCATAATCCTATAATGAATAAATGACGCACAACTGCAGAGGTGCTTCTCCGAGTATCTAAATGCAGCATAAAATAATTCAGTTTGACGTGATCCACGAGTTCCTTGTGCCTTCTCTGATTGCCGCAATCACTGCTGCTACATCAGGCCAAGAGTGTGCAGTGCAGGTCGACAAGAATTACGCAACTCAGGAGACCGCCCTACTCGTGTATTACAAGAGGTAACACACTAAATAAGTGGGTAGGCAATCCGAAACTGTGTTTACCCCAAAGCCACAGCCGTTGGGCTCACTCGCAATTGGTCGTTGCATCCTCGCAGCTAAATACGACCCAATGCATCACCGGGTGACGTTAACTGGCTGGTAGGCCAGAGCTGAAAAGATAAGTGCCCCAAAGAGTCATCCAGAATGTACAGAATTCTTACAAACACATTGAACACAGTCACCACATTCATGGCTACAGCCAGTGGTGTTTTTCGTTGTATAAATGGCATTCCACACCCCTTTGCCCAGGTGAACTCGTCCATCCCTTCAGTAGACNATGGCTACAGCCAGTGGTGTTTTTCGTTGTATAAATGGCATTCCACACCCCTTTGCCCAGGTGAACTCGTCCATCCCTTCAGTAGACAGCCACCTGGCAACGCTGTAGTCAGTGTAATTCAATGCATCATCGGAAGTGAAATTCAAACATATTTATGAGAAAATGTAATAACTTATTTAAGGTGTATTTATATACAGTAGAACCCCGCTAGTCCGGCTCTCCTGTCTATCCGGCTAGTCAGGAGCGCCATCTGACTGAGGACAGGCACGGGGTGGTGTCCGGCGCACGCGCCTGCGCCCTTCCCTGCTTTCAGTCACTAGCGTAAACAAAATCTTAGTAGACCTTTGAGTTTTCGCGAGTGCATTTTCGAGCTCTGTTATTCTAACGTTTTAGTGTGTCCGGCTAACTGCGATATTTTGTAAACGTTCATTATGACAACACAGAAACGTAAACATATCACACTGTCTTTGGAGGAGAAATTAGAAGGGCTTGCAAGATTAGACAAAGGAGAATCTCTACAGAAAGTTGCAAGTGAAGTGGGAATGGGTGTGTCTACAGTAGAAGACTGGAGAAAAAATAAAAAAGATCTACAAAGCCAGACACTGTTGATTATGAATGAAAAAGTCTGAAAGTTTGGAAAACTTAAAAAAAACTGAAATCTGAACTTTTAGATAATGCTTTGTAGTTATGGTTTGAGCAAGAAAGAAGAAAAGGAACTCCATTATCTGGCCCAAGTTTTAAAGAAAAGGTCGTTACCTTAAATAAGAAATTGGGAGAATGTGACAAGTTTACAGCTAGTTAAGGCTGGCTAGACCACTGGAATAAACTCCATGGCATCAGAAATGTAATCATTTCAGACGAGAAACTGTCTGCTGATGAGACAGCTTCAACTGGATTTGTTTCTAAGTTTGAGTCTTTGGTCCAGAAAAATAATTTAACTCCTGATCAAATGTATAAAGTTGATGAGACAGGGTTAAATTATAAGATTCTACCAACAAGAACGCTGGCTGCACAGGGAGAAGATATAAAAGGCATGAAACTTGCTAAGGACAGGCTGACTATTGCTGCACATAGCAATGCTAGCGGATGTCATAAATTTCCCCATTTTATAATAGAGAAATCTAAAAAAACCAAGGGCTTTTAAAAATATTAATATGTCCTCACTACCGGCTAACTATCGAAATCAAAACTCCGCTTGGATGGACTGCTTCCTTTTCAAAACTTGGTTTTTGAACAGTTTGTTCAAGTTGAAAAAAATTTACAAGCTAAAAAGCTTCCTCCTCGTGCTATATTGTTGCTGGATAATGCACCGTCTCAACCGTATGAAAATGAAGTGGTAAAGGGAGAAATTAAAGCTGTATTTCTTCCTGTTAACGTTACTACTTTGATCCAACCTATGGATCAAGGTGTGTTCGAGTGGCAAAAGAGACGATATCGCCGAAAATATATTGGATCAATATTAGAGAAGACCGAAGAAGGCAGCAATCTCTTTGAAGCTATGAAAACAATAAATATATAAAGATGGCATTTATACGATTGCTGATGCTTGGGCATAATTAGAAAGTTCAACACTCAAAAAATCTTGGCAGTAACTTTGGCCGACAATGGAGACAGATCATCAAAACGACGACGATGACACTCCAGCAATAGTGAAACAAATTCAAATATTACACCCAGAAATTCAATCCACTGACGCATGTGCGTGGATAAACAATGTAGACTCTGATTGTATGCAAGAGGAATTGGATGACGACCAAATCATCTCTGCTATAACACAAACTACAAACGACAGCGAGAAGGACGAAGATGACGAATGATAGTGAAGCTATGCCTGTATCACATGCAGACGCAAAGAAGGTTTTTGACACGACACTGGATATATTGTGGGTGAGGAAATGGAGAGAGATCGCTGCAAAATCTAGATTGTCATCATCTAAACAGACGAGCATTACTGATTTCTTTCATCGTTAGTGAATTGTTTTAATTTCGTACACATGTATGTAGTATGTACATACTATCTACATATGTAAGTACGTATATTACATACATACTTTTTAAGACCTGTAAATACGTATTATTATTTCTGTTGCCATAATTATTTTTTTTATTTTTGTGAATTTTAATTAAAACTAATGTGTAAATAAATGTTTTATTTTATTTTACAGAGTACATATGTATATTCATAATTTAATGTATGTAAAATAAATTATTTTCCGCCTATAATCCGACTTTTTTGTGCTCCCCCGATAATCCGTCCTTTTCAGTGATCCAGCTATACCACCAGTCCCGTAAAAAACGGATTAGCGAGGTTCTACTGTAGGAGTAATTACGTTTTTTTTTAAATGGAGATTGCCGTTAATGACTTACAACATTGTAACAATTCATTTAGTGTGGTGACATCCCCATCAACTTAACAACTTAAACATTAACAGACACTTGATAATAAATGGTGATGTCACCAATGTGTTTAATTAATTTCATACCATTTTTCAACATTATAATCACATCACAGAGTGTCATGTAATGTTTTATTCATTCGCTGTTTGACTTTGGTTCACGCCACTCGTGATAAAAGCCGACGCCATTCGGCCAGGTTCGTCTCAGCACCCGAACAAGACCAGCGGCGTTGGTCGCCAACTCTGTGAGCCCCCTCAGTACCCGCATATAGGCTGCAATCATTTAACTACAATAGTTATATATTAGTCACCAGAACATTTGTGTTATCTTTAATGTACTGAAGGGAGAGCCAACCGCACTCTCACCGGAGAGTTTAACGCAATCGTGTCTCAATATAAGACCATATGTTTTTCACTGCTTAATTGCTGAGTCAATTATCATGCAGCATTCACGCATTATTCAACTGTAGCAAGGACAGTGAATAAACCACTCAACCAGGTGAAATCAGTGTCAATTCATTGTAGGGCATCCTGTGAGGTATCACCCGCATTTCGGTAGTATATTTCAGGCGTACGAGATGGCCTACAGTCCCGCCATCAGATATAAAAAGTGCAACCGTAAGTAAGTGACACCCATCAACAAACTGACGGAGTATTACCAGGGTCCCCATGGGCCATCGACCGGACGACCCTATCATTAGCTCTCCACAGAGTTATGGCGCCGGGCAATATAACATCCAACCGGCCCTGGTCAACCTCGCCGACGTCAAAATTGCGCCCTATTTGGGGCGCCATTATGGCACCGGGCAATATAATATCCAACCAGCTCTGGTTATCCTCGTTGATGTCAAGTTTCGTCCTCTGTACTGACTAGCTATATTTATCACTTCCACTATGCTTCTTGGTTATGTTACTCCACAGTGAACTGATAGGATAAGTACGGCGAAGAACTAAATCTCCTGCTTTTAATAAGCCACATTTGATAATTTTTGGTATTTCTTGCACTTTTCTGCTGCTGAAATCAAGCATGATTGAACTAATTTAATCATTTCTTCTCGGGGTTCCTGTTTTACATTTTCGTCCATATTAACTTTTTCATCCAGTCTAAGTAATTGGTTTAGGTCTACTGTCCTCTATTTTTAGTTTGTCAAGTTTTGAAAAGTTGTGATTTCATTATGTATGGTTGATTGGCTCTGTTTTTGTGGTGGTGGCATGAATAAGGATGTGCCAGTGCATTCAACTGTGCATTTCTTTGAAAGTATCCTTGCACCGATTACCCGGTATAAGAAACGGGTGGTTGCGACAATGTTTGCCCAAGCTGGTTAAAAAAAAGTGGCGGCAGAATTTGTGAAATGAATGTTAGTGGTGGCGGCTGAGTTATTGGAAAAAATTCATTTGAGGCTACAAATTATGCTTTAGTATGATTGGATGTACACTGTGTTAAGAGTATCTCAATGTGATCTTCTCGTGACTTAAGCTCTTTCATTCCGCAACCCTTTCACTTGTATCCTGGATTGAACCTTGAGCCATTTTTACAGTACCGCAAAAGTCTTTGTTATCAGACCAATGTAAATTCATCTGAGGTTGCTCATACTGATAATATATTGTGTGGACGTTTGGATTTTGTGTTTTGGTGTTTGGTTGCACGGTATTACTATGATTAGGTTCAGGGTGCAATGGTGCATTACGCTCATTCTGCGGCCTCTCATTGTGTTGCTGGTGTATGCGGATCTGCCTCTCCAACTGGTCGAGTCGCAATGACTGGTATCGGAAATCAACTAAATCTTTATATATCTGACAAGACCACTTTTCCTGATAACAGAATGGTAACTGCGCTAACACAACTTCTGCAAACTCATTGTCCTCCATGGGTGCTGTTAAGTGGCATGTATGCATGTACACTTGAGAGCCAAAAAAACTGGTATAGACGTGCGTATGCAAATAACCGATGTATGGAACCAATTAGAGTAACGCGATGCAGTCGGCAGCTAGATCGGTTACTGCTGCTACAATGGCAGGCTATCAAGATTTAAGTGAGTTTGAACGTGGTGATAGTCGACGCACGAGAGATGAGACAGAGCATCTTCGAGGTAGCGATAACATTTGGATGTTCGCGTACGACCATTNTATTTTATTATTTAACTTGCATAGTGTCGGGGGGAGAGCGACGTGATTATTTATTGGAAATCAAAAGTGCATCTCGGGACTCAGGTTATAAGACCACGTGGTCGCTTGTAGTTCCGGGCCATTCAGGCCACGTTCCTTCTGTGTAGTTGAGTGTACATAACAGGGTAATAAATACCTTCACAACCAGCATCACTGTTTCTTTATTGATAATCAAGTACGGCGTGCGAGGTGGCCGACAACCTCGGCATAGTGTGTCTGACGGAGTGTTCTCCAGAGCTCCTAGGCCGTCGACGAATCACCCTATCTCATCAGCTCACCGCAGAGCTGTGGTGCCGGGCACCCACATTTTACTTAACAACTCTGAGAACACCGCAGATCAAGTTGGCTTTATCGCCGTAGCCAAGCTTGGTCACGTCAACATTTTACATTTGGCAGTACTGTGGCTGGTACGATGGAAATATTTAGAATTAGTATAATCATTTTTATTGTGTATTGTTTAAGGGAAAATTATGTAATCTTAGTTTAATTTAATTCATGTCCCTTTCATCTCATTATCTTTTTTAGTGTTTATTGTGTTTCATCGTTTCGCCGCGTGGCATCGACTGCGCTCAGGTGGCGGAAGCCGGTGCACGCATCCATCCAGCTCTTGTCAGCACTTCAACGCATCCAGACGTGTAAGTCTCTTGCTCCGCAGAGGCCCTCGGTGCAGACATTATCAGTTGAACTTGTATCCATCGGCGTCGGTCACAAACTGAATCATTATTTTTATCGGTTTCATTATTTTACTTGTATAGCGCCGAGGGGAGAGCGACGTTATTATTTATCGGTGAATTGTTAAGTGCATTCGAGTTTCACATCGTAAAGACCACATGGTCGCTCGCAGTTTCCAGGCCATTAAGGCCACGTGTTTTGTATTATAGTTGTGTGTGCAGTAACGAGTCTCAGGTAATAAATACCTCAACTAACATTGTTTGTAAGTGTTTTATTTGTAATTAATTAAGGCGTGCGAGGCGGCCTACAGCCTCGCCTTCATGTGTGACGGAGTGTTGACAAGAGTCCCCTAGGCCGTTGACCGAAACGATCCTCATCTCATCAGCTCTCTGCAGAGCTGTGGCGCCGGGCACATAATTATCACTCCATCAACTCTGGCAACATCGCGGGTCAAGTTAGCTTTCATAACACAGGACGTGAAATTCACCCTAGCCAAGCTTGACCACGTCAGTAGAATGTAATAAACGTTCTATTTGATAGGTAACGTTAGGTTAGTTTTCAGTGTTGTAATGCGTTGCAAAAGTATTTATTCAGTAATAGGATTGTAATGGACGGTAATGTGTTCTGGTTTGTAGGTTTTAATAACGTGTGTCGTAGTAAGGTAGTGTTAGGTTAGGTAAGTGTAGGGGCAACGAGTGTTAGCTGGTTGTAAGGTAACATCGGTTTTCAGTTGATGAAATTGGTAAGTTTAGAACGGTATACTAAATGGTGTAATAGTTAGGTAAAGTTAGATTTGATATGTTTACAGATTAAGTGTTTGTAATTTTAGAAGGATAGTTTGATTGTAAGCAATTGAATCAAAAAGTAATTTAAAGTGTGTGATAGACTGCATAATAAGGGGTAGTGTTTGGTTATAGTTCTGTGTGTGTAATTGTTGAAGGATAGTGTGATTGTACAAGATAGAATCGAAAAATAGTTAGAAGGGTGTAATAGACTATATAATAGGAAGGGTTTCTTAGGTTACAGTAATGTATTCAATACTTAATTTCAGTCGTGGTATCGGGTAGTAAGTTCGGGCGGATGGTCGAATGTGTAATGCCCGATATGACATACGGTATTGCGTAGTACTATTGGGCGGATGAGCTCAAGTATACTTCTCGATACCGGATATGGTATTGTATAGTATACTTGGGCAGATGGGCTCAAGCATACTTCTTGATACCATATATGCTATCACATAGTATACTTGGGCAGATGAGCTCAAGTGTACTTCCCAATACCAATGCATGAGAGTGTGTGTGCACTAAAAATGTCCCCACCCAAAAACCCTCACATTCCTGTGGGTGTCCCATGAGATTGTAGAAGGGAAGAGGTAGTGTTATTGGAAAAATATGTCATAATGTGTGTGTAAACACATGGTATCGGTTTGTATGCTAGGTATTCCTCCAGTATATTCCACTGTAGCGGCTGTTACTTTGACTGATTCCACTGCAATTTCATCTCAAATTCGTGGTAAAAATCACTTGTAACACATTACACTGAATTTGCGAAATTGTATGTTGCACTGGATTATGTTTATTTTAAGGTTTTTCTTGATAAATGTACAGTTCATATTAATTTACTACATGTATTAGTTTATATGTTTGTATAACTGTAGGATTACTGACCTAAATGTTTTTGTTCCTTTTTCAGGATACTTACTTTTGACCTGCTTAACGTTCAAATTTATGAAGTTCTTTCACGTAACTTTATATTTGGATACAAGTCTAACGTCGGTAATCACAGCTCATTATTGTCTTTGCCCTCACTATCTGTGAGACGGCATTGACTTATGGTGATTTGCTAAATAGTGGTTAAAATTTTACAAGGAGAGAAATGGAAGTACTAGTACACCAGGAACTACTATTGAAATTCTGTTATCATCGTTTAACAATCAACATGTGTTGATCAGCATCAATTCGTTGATAGTGGACCACCTATAACCCAAGCCTAATGAGTACTGGGAAAGCATTTGGATAGCTTTCATTTCCTTACATCACAAATGTAACCACAAAAAAGAGTCACCACTAAATTAATTACAATATAAAGACATGAAATAAATATACACAGTAAACACCACCATTTTATAGTAAATAAAATGTGTTTACAACTTAAAGAAGCAGAATTTGCAAAAACATAATCTACAGCTAAATAAATTGCAATAAGATAGTATATAGGAGCAACAAAAGGATTATCCGAGAAGAATAAATAAAATCTCAATGGTTTTATCCTTGCGATAATATTCAACAAACATCAGTTCCTGGCACTAACTATGAACAGGTAAGTGACTTTATTTTCTGCTGTAATACTGCCTTTAGGTCATTGGAAGCAGGTAGCTTTGAGTATGGGACAAAGCAAGAAATATGATACAAACAGTTGATTACCTCAGCTAGATCTGTCTCTAATGGTATTAGTTTTATCAGTGGAGATAACATAAACCCCAAAAAAATATCAATTTTGGCAAGTTCAAGTTTTGGGTTACAATCTTTAATTTTCCTTTTTATTCTATCATGGCAAATGTGAGAAACTTCATTTTGCCGTAGACATAATATGCTGACCTACAATGTGGAAAGAAACAATAACAAACATACTGCTATAAACCATACTTTCAGCCCATTGTGGCATACAACCACTAGTACAATATGAAACATAAACACTTGAGGNCTAGTACAATATGAAACATAAACACTTGAGGCAATATAAAACAAATGAACACAAACATTAGTCAGAATAATCCTATAATGAATAAATGACGCACAACTGCAGAGGTGCTTCTCCGAGTATCTAAATTCAGCATAAAATAATTCAGTTTGACGTGAACCACGAGTTCCTTGTGCCTTCTCTGATTGCCGCAGTCACTGCTGCTACATCAGGCCAAGAGTGTGCAGTGCAGGTCGACAAGAATTACGCAACTCAGGAGACCGCCCTACTCATGTATTACAAGAGGTAACACACTAAATAAGTGGGTAGGCAATCCGAAACTGTGTTTACCCCAAAGCCACAGCCGTTGGGCTCACTCGCAATTGGTCGTTGCATCCTCGCAGCTAAATACGACCCAATGCATCACCGGGTGACGTTAACTGGCTGGTAGGCCAGAGCTGAAAAGATAAGTGCCCCAAAGAGTCATCCAGAATGTACAGAATTCTTACAAACACATTGAACACAGTCACCACATTCACGGCTACAGCCAGTGGTGTTTGTCGTTGTATAAATGGCATTCCACACCCCTTTGCCCTGGTGAACTCGTCCATCCCTTCAGTAGACAGCCACCTGGCAACGCTGTAGTCAGTGTAATTCAATGCATCATCGGANTGGTGAACTCGTCCATCCCTTCAGTAGACAGCCACCTGGCAACGCTGTAGTCAGTGTAATTCAATGCATCATCGGAAGTGAAATTCAAACATATTTATGAGAAAATGTAATAACTTATTTAAGGTGTATTTATATACAGTAGAACCCCGCTAGTCCGGCTCTCCTGTCTATCCGGCTAGTCAGGAGCGCCATCTGACTGAGGACAGGCACGGGGTGGTNAACCCCGCTAGTCCGGCTCTCCTGTCTATCCGGCTAGTCAGGAGCGCCATCTGACTGAGGACAGGCACGGGGTGGTTTCCGGCGCACGCGCCTGCGCCCTACCCTACTTTCAGTCACTAGTGTAAACAAAAGCTCAGTAGACCTTTGAGTTTTCGCGAGTGCATTTTCCAGCTCTGTTATTCTAACGTTTTAGTGTGTCCGGCTAACTGCGATCTTTTATAAACGTTCATTATGGCAACACAGAAACGTAAACATATCACACTGTCTTTGGAGGAGAAATTAGAAGGGCTTGCAAGATTAGACAAAGGAGAATCTCTACAGAAAGTTGCAAGTGAAGTGGGAATGGGTGTGTCTACACTAGAAGATTGGAGAAAAAATAAAAAATATCTACAAAGCCAGACACTGTTGATTATGAATGAAAAAAGTCTGAAAATTCGGAAAACTAAAAAAAAAAAAAAAACTGAAATCTGAACTTTTAGATAATGCTTTGTAGTTATGGTTTGAGCAAGAAAGAAGAAAAGGAACTCCATTATCTGGCCCAAGTTTTAAAGAAAAGGCCGTTACCTTAAATAAAAAAATTAGGAGAATGCGACAAGTTTACAGCTAGTTAAGGCTGGCTAGACCGCTGGAATAAATGCCATGGCATCAGAAATGTAATCATTTCAGGCGAGAAACTGTCTGCTGATGAGACAGCTTCAACTGGATTCGTTTCTAAGTTTGAGTCTTTGGTCCAGGAAAATAATTTAACTCCTGATCAAATGTATAAAGTTGATGAGACAGGGTTAAATTATAAGATTCTACCAACAAGAACGCTGGCTGCACAGGGAGAAGATATAAAAGGCATGAAACTTGCTAAGGAAAGGCTGACTATTGCTGCACATAGCAATGCTAGCGGATGTCATAAATTTCCCCATTTTATAATAGAGAAATCTAAAAAAACCAAGGGCTTTTAAAAATATTAATATGTCCTCACTACCGGCTTACTATCGAAATCAAAACTCTGCTTGGATGGACTGCTTCCTTTTCAAAACTTGGTTTTTGAACAGTTTGTTCAAGTAAAAAAAAATTTAAAAGCTAAAAAACTTCCTCCACGTGCTATATTGTTGCTGGATAATGCACCGTCTCATCTGTATGAAAATGAACTGGTAAAGGGAGAAATTAAAGCTGTATTTCTTCCTGTTAACGTTACTTCTCTGATCCAACCTATGGATCAAGGTGTGTTCTAGTGGCTAAAGAGACGATATCGCCGAAAATATATTGGATCAATATTAGAGAAGACAGAAGAAGACAGCAATCTCTTTGAAGCTATGAAAACAATAAATATATAAAGATGGCATTTATACGATTGCTGATGCTTGGGCATAATTAGAAAGTTCAACACTCAAAAAATCTTGGCGGTAACTTTGGCCGACAATGGAGACAGATCATCAAAACGACGACGATGACACTCCCGCAATAGTGAAACAAATTCAAATATTACACCCAGAAATTCAATCCACTGACGCATGTGCGTGGATAAACAATGTAGACTCTGATTGTATGCAAGAGGAATTGGATGACGACCAAATCATCTCTGCTATAACACAAACTACAAACGACAGCGAGAAGGACGAAGATGACGAATGATAGTGAAGCTATGCCTGTATCACATGCAGACGCAAAGAAGGTTTTTGACACGACACTGGATATATTGTGGGTGAGGAAATGGAGAGAGATCGCTGCAAAATCTAGATTGGCATCATCTAAACAGACGAGCATTACTGATTTCTTTCGTCGTTAGTGAATTGTTTTAATTTCGTACACATGTATGTAGTATGTACATAGTATCTACATATGTAAGTACGTATATTACATACATACTTTTTAAGACCTGTAAATACGTATTATTATTTCTGTTGCCATAATTATTTTTTTTATTTTTGTGAATTTTAATTAAAACTAACGTGTAAATAAATGTTTTATTTTATTTTACAGAGTACATATGTATATTCATAATTCAATGTATGTACCAGGGTCCCCATGGGCCATCGACCGGACGACCCTATCATTAGCTCTCCACAGAGTTATGGCGCCGGGCAATATAACATCCAACCGGCCCTGGTCAACCTCGCCGACGTCAAAATTGCGCCCTATTTGGGGCGCCATTATGGCACCGGGCAATATAATATCCAACCAGCTCTGGTTATCCTCGTTGATGTCAAGTTTCGTCCTCTGTACTGACTAGCTATATTTATCACTTCCACTATGCTTCTTGGTTATGTTACTCCACAGTGAACTGATAGGATAAGTACGGCGAAGAACTAAATCTCCTGCTTTTAATAAGCCACATTTGATAATTTTTGGTATTTCTTGCACTTTTCTGCTGCTGAAATCAAGCATGATTGAACTAATTTAATCATTTCTTCTCGGGGTTCCTGTTTTACATTTTCGTCCATATTAACTTTTTCATCCAGTCTAAGTAATTGGTTTAGGTCTACTGTCCTCTATTTTTAGTTTGTCAAGTTTTGAAAAGTTGTGCTTTCATTATGTATGGTTGGTTGGCTCTGTTTTTGTGGTGGTGGCATGAATAAGGATGTGCCAGTACATTCAACTGTGCATTTCTTTGAAAGTATCCTTGCACCGATTACCCGGTATAAGAAACGGGTGGTTGCGACAATGTTTGCCCAAGCTAGTTAGAAAAAAGTGGCAGCACAATTTGTGAAATGAATGTCAGTGGTGGCGGCTGAGTTATTGGAAAAAATTCATTTGAGGCTACAAATTATGCTTTAGTATGATTGGATGTACACTGTGTTAAGAGTATCTCAATGTGATCTTCTCGTGACTTAAGCTCTTTCATTCCGCAACCCTTTCACTTGTATCCTGGATTGAACCTTGAGCCATTTTTACAGTACCGCAAAAGTCTTTGTTATCAGACCAATGTAAATTCATCTGAGGTTGCTCATACTGATAATATATTGTGTGGACGTTTGGATTTTGTGTTTTGGTGTTTGGTTGCACGGTATTACTATGATTAGGTTCAGGGTGCAATGGTGCATTACGCTCATTCTGCGGCCTCTCATTGTGTTGCTGGTGTATGCGGATCTGCCTCTCCAACTGGTCGAGTCGCAATGACTGGTATCGGAAATCAACTAAATCTTTATACATCTGACAAGACCACTTTTCCTGATAACAGAATGGTAACTGCGCTAACACAACTTCTGCAAACTCATTGTCCTCCATGGGTGCTGTTAAGTGGCATGTATGCATGTACACATGAGAGCCAAAAAAACTGGTATAGACGTGCTTATGCAAATAACCGATGTATGGAACCAATTAGAGTAACGCGATGCAGTCGGCAGCTAGATCGGTTACTGCTGCTACAATGGCAGGCTATCAAGATTTAAGTGAGATTGAACGTGGTGTTATAGTCGACGCACGAGAGATGAGACAGAGCATCTTCGAGGTAGCGATAACATTTGGATGTTCGCGTACGACCATTTCACGAGTGTACCGTGAATATCGGGAATCTGGTAAAGCATCACATCTTCGAAATCGCTGTGGCCGGAAAAAGATAGTGAAAGAACGGGACAAATGACGACTGACGGGAATCATTAAACTTGACAGACGTGTAACCCTTTCTCCAATGGAGCAGATAGGATTTGGGGGCTGCCCTACAGGATTCATGGTGTGAATTTCCTCCTGCATACCTTCAGACATTAGTCGAGTCCGTGCCAAGTCCTCTTGCGGCACTTCTGCGTGCTAGAGGGGCCCGACACTATATTAGGCAGGTGTACCAGTTTTTTTGGCTCTTCAGTGTATATATCAGTAAAAAGTTCTTCCAAGATTTTCCCACAATGCAGATAAAATTCTTCTAGGGGCAGATTGGCCCTGATATTTTCTTGAATATGTTTATTCCAGAATTGTTGCAAAATTTTTAAAGTCTTTGTAGTTGCTTACCTGGTCTCTGACCACCTCCCAACAGAAGAATGTCATAGACCAAAGACTTAGTCATATACAACATAACTTATCCACATCCGACAAATTAAACATGCTTGAATGCTCGTCTGTGCATTTTAGGTATGTTGCAGTGTTTTCTCTGGAGTTTCCCTTAAAAGTCTCGGTTTTCTGACCACTGCTTGGTTGGATGATGATTTAATACAGCAGTAGGGTTAATAGCCGCAGTAAATGGAGCTTGGTTGCTCAAAACCTCTGATAGATCAGTGATAACATGCGAACAGCTGGCGTGGCTAATATTAGCAGTGTGAGTAGTATTATTGTCCGTGTTCTCTTTTGCAACATGTAAATTATTTAGCACGTCTTAAATCATGCAGTGTTTTGTATCTCGCTTATTTGTTTCTCCAAGCATTCTCGTGCTAAGTGCTGTGACTTTTCTGTTTACTTCAGCCTACTTTTTACATGGTTTTCCAATTAACTTAATTGGGTATCTAGTTATTTTGCAAAAATGCTTGCGTCTGCTATGGCGGGTTGAACTGACTTATTTTCTACTTCCTTTATATATACCTCTACACAGGAAAGTTGCAAAGAAAATTGTCATGAGTANGTTGAACTGACTTATTTTCTACTTCCTTTATATATACCTCTACACAGGAAAGTTGCAAAGAAAATTGTCATGAGTAGCATCTAAATAAATTTGAATCTCATTCACGGACATTTTGAGTTCATTCTGTGTGCAGTTAAAATCAAATTGAATTTTACAGACAGTTTCTTCCATGTGTTTTATTGCATAATAGTGGCATTTCNATGTGTGCAGTTAAAATCAAATTGAATTTTACAGACAGTTTCTTCCATGTGTTTTATTGCATAATAGTGGCATTTCTTTATGATGCGAAAGTAGCAATTTGGCTGTTTAACCTTGCTCTGTTCTGCTTACTTTAGTTCAAACGCGAACTGTGCATTTTTCAAAGCAAATATTTGCTTATTTTGTTCATCAATTTTATTTGAAAGAGAATTTTGAGTCTCGTAAAATTTAGTTTCTAGAGATTATTGCTATTCTTCCAGTNTTCATCAATTTTATTTGAAAGAGAATTTTGAGTCTCGTAAAATTTAGTTTCTAGAGATTATTGCTATTCTTCCAGTAATACTTCAATTCTCTCAGAGAGAGATTTTTGAGACTTTCGCAATTTACTTTCAATGGATTGTCGGGACTTCAGTATTTCTTTCCCAACTTCAAATTTTTCGAACATGAAAGCTATAATATAATACAAATAATTTACAGCACTGGGAACGTACATGTGACACACTTCTACCTTTCTATTGTAATATCATCGGCCCCTGCATTCTCTATGTTCATGGGACCTCTTTAGCTTGTTCAATAGATTTTAATCTTGCATCATTTGTGTGATAATTATTTTCTGAATAAAGATTTGCAAAAGGGACAGTTTTGTCTTCCTTTATCTCTACAAAATATGCCTCTTATTTCCTGCAGCATATTAAATTGTAATTAGGGGTTTTCAAGTCCCAGTTCGTTTTGATGGCGTTAACTCATATTCATCATTAACATGTGTTCAGTCTATCTGTTTCCACCATTTGTAATGTCTTTCACTCACATATCTAGTCCAGCCTGCCAGCCGCACTTTTCACTGCTTGGTGCTCACAGTCACAGATTTCCCTTCAACTAGTTACTTCTCTCGCTGCTCGTCTTCTATCACTTAGAACTCAGCTACTCATTCACTTATCATCTACTCGGTTTGGAGGCCTGTCACGCTTTTATATCGGTTGCCCTGGCCATCTGGAAGGTTGAGTCAAGCTAAGAGAACGAGGTCAGTAATCTAAAGCATTTTTCAGATAAACGCAGAAATCAATACAACCATAGTCAGCAGTGTGCACTGTAACAGGGAATATCGTATCTGCTCGCTTTTTGTAACAGATACGTGGATTACTCGCCTGCCATTCAAAATATTCAATTGACAGACTTCCCCGTTATCATCACTACTCTGTCTCTCTCTTCCGCCTGCTCGCGTGGTGCGGGCCAATGTCAGCAGCGCAAACCAGCAGCACATAACACTACCCCCTCCCAAACAGACTCTGCAACGCCATGACCTTCATAGAGTGCCTGTCAGTCGACGTGAATAACCTTCGGCTTCGCTCGAGAGCCTTGACGATAAATCCGAAAGACTGCATCATTGATCTTAGGAATCTTGTTGGTGCCTTCCCAACATTTCTGTAGCTTTGAGCAGTGCCCTTTTCTCTCTGTGGGTTGTAAAGCCTCACTAGTTGTCCTTGAAATACCTCGCCTGACATTATCCTTTCATACTGCGTCTTCATCATGTAACTATTTATTCTGAGGTGTTGTCGAGTAAAATCATGAATGCCAACAAGTCTGTTACGTAATTCGCCGGCATAATCGGGGGCTGCAGCTTCCTCTTCTGTCAGTCGGCCAAACATCAGGTCACTGGGAATGCGTAGCTCTCTTCCAAACAGCATCCTTGATGGTTTTACTCTTGTAGATTCGTGAACTACTGAGTGGCAAGAAGAAGAAATAATGGGACCTTTGAATCCCAGTCCTTTTGGTTGTCTGCCTGGAAGATCAACAGGTACTGCTCAAGAGTACGGTTTAGCCTCTCGACCATTCCATCCGAATGAGGTTGTAAGGATGTAATCCTAGTCTTTTCATCCCAAGAATTTTTATTACCTCCTGGAAGATATCAGCTTCAAAATTTATTCCCTGATCAGAATGGAGTTCTAGTGGCATCCCAAACCTCGAGAAGACATGCTCTATGAGTGCATCGGCCACAGTAGGTGCTTCTTGGTTTGGGAGGGGAATGACCTCAGGCCACTTAGTAAAGTAATCTTGGGCAACCGGGAGATACAAATTACCTTTCTCTGTGAGAGGCAAGGGTCCCAGAATATCCAATGCTATCCTCTCGAATATGGGTCCAACATTGTATTTCTGGAGATGACCTTGTTCCCTGGTCCTTGGGCTAGAAGTGTCCGCATGTGGCTATAAGAGTACGATCCAAAATTTAAAGTTCATACCTGGCTCCCAAACAGCCCCGATCTCAATCCAATTGAACATGTTGGACCACCTCGATCGTCGTGTTCGCCGTCTGTCTCCTCTGCCACGCATCCTTCAACAGTTGTGGGAGACACTGCAGAAAATATGGCTACATATACCCATGGAGACTTACCAGCACCTGACTCGAGTCACTGCGAGCTCGTCTGGCTGCTGTCAGTGCTACGAAGGACGGGTACTCTGGATACTAGCAGGTAGCCATAATAATGTGATTTTACTGTGTATCATCAAAATTTGACAGGATAAACCTCTAATAATGACGAATTTTTATTAACAAAGTTATTATCTGTTGAGAGAAATGTACCTCCAAATATGTGTGTGTACAAATACACACACACAGGATATCCCAGGAAGTAGTCAATTCCAAGCAAGGAGGTATAGGATCGCAAGTCCTATCCGAAACACCACTATGTATATTAAGCGATTATTTATATTTTAGTTGCTATGAATTTTTTTCAATGTTTTCTGCCTTACTCGCAGTTCCGCAAGAAATATTGGTATGGTGACATGAATAAATGTTTAAGTTACTTTAATATTTGTTTTCGATTAGCATAATGAATGGCTAATCCGGTGCAATATCACTTATGTTCATCTGGCTTGGTATGGCAATGTGAAAAATATCGAAAAAAAGAAAAGATTGGAAAGTGTAGTTTGTACATAGTATTTGGCCATGATTAAAAAAAAAGTTCACATCAAATGTGTTCTCTATCTACTTCAAAAACGTCCCTGCTTTATCAACTATGTACCCTGCAAATTTCATCGTGCTACTTCCACGGCTTCAGTCTAAGAATGTGATTCGAAATTCAGTATGTGCGAAATTCTAATTGTTGAGAGTAAGTGAAAATGACAAAATAAAAATAATAGTAAATGGGTGTATTACGAACTACAAAAACTCTCTTGCAAGAATGTAAATCCCATTCGATTGTTTGTGATGATTACATTGGAGTTTACATGTGTGTTAGACACAAGAAGGTACTGGTGTTTACCAGTCCTTGTTTTGCAGCCTGTCGCTTGCTTACCATCTGCTATTACGGTTACAGCACTGTTTCGTAATTCTTTCGTAGATGCTGAAGTGTGCAATGAAGTGAATTTCTGTTAATACGAGGACTGGAAACGTCGCACAATGCACTGAACTGAAAAGTGCATAAAGAACTGACGTGGTATAATTAATAGGGGCTATGAAGCACCAAGTTTATGCCAGCATTTAATTTGCATGTGAGAGACCACTGCGTATTTATCGCGTGACGACGCAAAAATGCATTACTTTTACGGTTATGCGAGGGGGAACGCTCTACATGCAGCAAGACTCTACAGAGAATATGTAGAATGTAGAGCTGGTCCTCGGTACGGGCGGTTCCTTAACCATCGATAGATTCTTAAAGTTCATAATGCCTACATGAAATGTCGCATAACAAGGACTAGATCTGGCCATACAGTCACTATGAGGGATACGGTTGTCTAAGAAACGGAGAGACCCCCATTGATGAGTGCCAGAATGGTGAGTCACTGTACCAGCATTTAAAAATCAGAAGTACATCGCACACTCCAAGTAGTTAGATATCATCCGTACCATGTCAGACATATCCAACAATTGTGACCAGAGGATTACGACCAAAGTGTGAAGTTTTGTGAATATATGTTACGAAGACGAGGACGAGATGTTATTCGGAAAATTTTTATGAACGTCGAGTCCCATTTTAAGAGCAACGGGGTGTTCAATGCCCATAACTACCATTCATGGAGTATCGAAAACCCACAATTGACATGTGGATAAAATTTTCAAGAACAGTTTAGTGTTAATATGTGGTGTTTTTTACTAATCGGCCCATTTAACTACCAGATCGCTTGAACAGTGAATCNTCAACTATGTACCCTGCAAATTTCATCGTGCTACTTCCACGGCTTCAGTCTAAGAATGTGATTCGAAATTCAGTATTTGCGAAATTCTAATTGTTGAGAGTAAGTGAAAATAACAAAATAAAAATAATAGTAAATGGGTGTATTACGAACTACAAAAACTCTCTTGCAAGTATGTAATTCCCATTCGATTGTTTGTGATGATTACATTGGAGTTTACATGTGTGTTAGACACAAGAAGGTACTGGTGTTTACCAGTCCTTGTTTTGCAGCCTGTCGCTTGCTTACCATCTGCTATTACGGTTACAGCACTGTTTCGTAATTCTTTCGTAGATGCTGAAGTGTGCAATGAAGTGAATTTCTGTTAATACGAGGACTGGAAACGTCGCTCAATGCACTGAACTGAAAAGTGCATAAAGAACTGACGTGGTATAATTAATAGGGGCTATGAAGCACCAAGTTTATGCCAGCATTTAATTTGCATGTGAGAGACCACTGCGTATTTATCGCGTGACGACGCAAAAATGCATTACTTTTACGGTTATGCGAGGGGGAACGCTCTACATGCAGCAAGACTCTACAGAGAATATGTAGAATGTAGAGCTGGTCCTCGGTACGGGCGGTTCCCTAACCATCGATAGATTCTTAAAGTTCATAATGCCTACATGGAATGTCGCATAACAAGGACTAGATCTGGCCATACAGTCACTATGAGGGATACGGTTGTCTAAGAAACGGAGAGACCCCCATTGATGAGTGCCAGAATGGTGAGTCACTGTACCGGCATTTAAAAATTAGAAGTACATCGCACACTCCAAGTAGTTAGATATCATCCGTACCATGTCAGACATATCCAACAATTGTGACCAGAGGATTACGACCAAAGTGTGAAGTTTTGTGAATATATGTTACGAAGACGAGGACGAGATATTATTCGGAAAATGTTTATGAACGTCGAGTCCCATTTTAAGAGCAACGGGGTGTTCAATGCCCATAACTACCATTCATGGAGTATCGAAAACCCACAATTGACATGTGGATAAAATTTTCAATAACAGTTTAGTGTTAATATGTGGTGTTTTTTACTAATCGGCCCATTTAACTACCAGATCGCTTGAACAGTGAATCCTATTTGCAATTTGTAACTAATGATCTACCTAAACTGCTAGAGGGTGATAATTTGGAGACATGCAGAAACATGATGTTTCAAAATGATAGTGCACTGTGTCACTACACCTTGTGAGTAAGGAATTGTCTAATCTGAAGGTTCCCCATGGAAAATGGATTGGTCGTGGCGGACCCATAGCCTGGTCTCCAAGGTCCACCGATTTGAACTCCAATTAAAGAAGACAGTTTATTTAAAAAGGAAATCATATGGATCAACTCACAAATTATTCTGTGTATTATCGTCGAGTCCCTGGTACTTAAATTAATATAAAGTTTAATTTTAATCCCATTATCTACGTTGGCCTTTCAAACAAAGATATTTTTCAAATATCGAAAATCCGATGTGTTTAATATGTTGTTATGTTTATGTCGATGATAACGTAATTCTGATATTTCTGCTTTCGGATCTTATCCTTAATTTTATTGTCGGGCGATTATCAATGGGTATATTAACCAAGCACGTCGAAATTAAATAAATGGCAAACGAATATAATGTGAAGAGGAAATACATGAACAGTCCTCGAGGACTTAATTTAAGTTTAGGTTAAGTAGGCTAAGACTAACCNATAATGTGAAGAGGAAATACATGAACAGTCCTCGAGGACTTAATTTAAGTTTAGGTTAAGTAGGCTAAGACTAACCCCTTCTTTCAGGCTAATTACCATCTTTTGAAAGATTATGAAAAAGTCAGTCCATGCTATCTTGCTGGTACTCACCGACAGTTAATTCTATTTTTCGTTTGAGTTTCAGGGTCCACTGGGGATCCGGATTCGGGTGGACCTGCCCAATTGCGCTCTCCCCCCACCAGAGTAATGCGCAAGTGTTACTCTGGTTAAACCCAGCACCCATTGAAAGACAGTTCCCACCCCCTCTCTACTAGCACTTTTATCCCATCATAATAAAGAACATGATTCCTATCCTCTGTCTCCTGTAGCATTTTCTGTTAAATATGATAATGCATGAAGCAATTTTTAATTATTTCCTGTCGAAAGGGTTTTTACGGNCTCTCTACTAGCACTTTTATCCCATCATAATAAAGAACATGATTCCTATCCTCTGTCTCCTGTAGCATTTTCTGTTAAATATGATAATGCATGAAGCAATTTTTAATTATTTCCTGTCGAAAGGATTTTTACGGTGACTATGCCGGTTTTGCCCTTTCTCTTCTAACTATAGTTTAGCTATAAGTACACTTAGGGAGGTTGTCATGGCCACAATCTGGCCATGGCANAAATAATAAAGAGCTGATATTAGTATAAAAAAAACCGATAAATGAAATATTATGTTAAACAAGAATCTCACAAATTATCTACAGCACGGCCACCCGGGGGCTTATGAGAGATTGTCGTTGCCATGTTAATGTTGTTGGATGGACTCCT
>NQII01002247.1:141866-174985 GCA_002778355.1 Clitarchus hookeri | reverse complement strand
CTCACATTTTGGGTTTATATAATGAAATGTTTTTCGCTTGCATCACATATTCTTTTGTGTGAAATTCTCAAGATTCAAAACTTTACGCTTGTGGAATATCCATTAATAATATATACATTACTTTTATGATGGGTATGTGCATGTACGAACACATGTACACACACACAGTGGAATGTAAACATTGCCATGTGACTGCCTCATGGCAATGTTTTTTACCCTTTGGCAGAAGGATACGAAATGGGCTTGAAAGTAGATCTTTAGCAGGTCTTCAAGAAAGTCTCTTCCAGTCATGAACCGACTTTAAATAGTGATGGAAAAAAGCATTAATAGATTTTTGGAAGGTTTGTTTAGGTTCATTATGATCATAAGGGCACCAGCGCGGTCAGGCAAATAGATTTCTCTAGGGGCGGACCGTTTGCCCACGTGGCTGCTCCTGGACTCATCCTGTATAGACGACTTCGTATTGTTAGAAAGTTATACCTATCTGCCTTCATAGTGAGGATGTAGTCCTCCTCACAAGACACTAATGTACATGCGAGACTATTAAGTGGCCGTTTCGTATGCCAAAATACTATAAAGCCATGATCAAGGCACGATGCACCAGTGGGTAGAAGCTCAAAGTTACGTGACCGTGAAGTGGGACAGTCAAATAAAACACAATTTACCAAAGAGTCCTTTCTACTCACTGCAAAAATTCCTCCTAGGAGGCATGTACATTCTTCTAACAACTATGGTGTGTTGCTAATCGAAGTTGTTAGAAAATGGCGCGAAGCCGATGCACAATTATAGTGTTACGATCCCGGCGCTTTTGAGTTGATGGGACGTGGGAGTGGTACTTTCCCTGGGCGATGAAAAAAAACTACCATTCCATAATAAGACTGACTAGTGAAGTGGACGAGGTGACCCAGGGCTGGTGGAGTGTATAATTGTCCGGCACCAAACTCAGCGGACAGTTAATGATGTTGGTCGTTCGGTTAATGGCCAAGGAGGCCATGGATGCCTTCGTCAGCTTGAAGATGCGGTTTTCACGCACTTAATATTACCATACTTACGCACGTTGACCTTGTGGTGAAACTGTAATCCATCTCGTACGCCTGAAATATATTAAAAATTTGTGGGTGGTTCTACAAGGGGGTGTAGCACCCTGTGTGCTCCGGAGGATAATGAATCAATACTCACTAAATTTTGTAAAGTTGTTTACTCCTGTACTTTATTACATTTTGATGTGAACCACTTATCAGCGAGCTCTTTGTGCTCACTCTGNGTAAAGTTGTTTACTCCTGTACTTTATTACATTTTGATGTGAACCACTTATCAGCGAGCTCTTTGTGCTCACTCTGACCGCCGCAGACACAACAAATACATCAGGCCAAGAGTGCATAGTGCAGGACGACAAGAACAGAACTTGCGCCTTTTTGCCAACAAGGATTACGTAAGTAAAGAGACTGTCATACTCATTTATCACAAGAGGTAACTCTTTTAATAAATAGGTAGGCGATCCGAAACGGTGTTTACCCCAAATCCGCAGCTGTTGGGCACACTGGCAATTGATTGTTGCGACTGGCAGCTCACACAGCGACCTACGATGTGACGCACCAACAAGTGGCAGTGAACTGGCTTGTAGGCCAAATCTGAAGTGATAAGTGCCCCAAAGTGTCACCAGTAGTGTGCAGAATTTTTACAAACACATTAAACACAGTCACCGCATTCACAGCTACAGTCAGGGTTGTGTTTTTGGTCGTGTTAACAGCAATCGAGTATGGCATTCCACACCCTTTTGCCCAGGTTGACTTGTCCATCCCTTCAGAAGACTGCCACCTGGCAACACTGTTGCCAGTGAAATTCAGACACGTCACAGGTAGTAAAATTCAGATGCTTTTTACGAGAAACTGTAATAATTTATTAATGTGTATTTATAAATGTCAGTAATGTTTTCAAAAACAGAGATTGCCTATAACAGCCTCCATCATTGNAATTTATTAATGTGTATTTATAAATGTCAGTAATGTTTTCAAAAACAGAGATTGCCTATAACAGCCTCCATCATTGATATATGTCATTTATTGCGGTGACATGCCCCATCAACTTCACAACTTTAATATTTACAGATATTTGTTAATAAACGGGGGTGTCACCAAAGTGTTAATTTATTTTATACAATTTTCACCATTGAAATTATATCACACAGTGTTCATAATATGTTTTATCGCTCGCTGTTTGACTTTGGTTCTCGTTACTCGTGACGGAAACCGAGGTCACTCGGCCAGTTCGTCTCAGCCCTCGGACAAGACCGGTGGCATTGGTCACTCGCTCCACGAGCCCCCTTTGTACCATCATTTAAGCTGTAATCACTTAGCTGCAATATTACATTATTTAACCGGAACATTTCTTTTATTTCTTCTAAGTAACGAGGGGAGAACCACCTGCCCTCTTACCAGAGAGCTTAATGCTATCGCATATCAACATAATACCACGTTTATTTCACGCTAAGGTCACCGGCAGGCCGTAAGTGCTGGGACCATTTTCATGCATTAATCACCTGTAGACAAGCACAGTGAACAACCCGCTTTACAAAGTTAAACGTGTTTCGATTAATTGTAGGTTACTACACCCTTTGTGGCATCACCCACAATTTCATAGTATATTTCAGGCGTACGATACGGCCTACAGTCTCGTCATAAGGTATAATTAGTGCAATAGTACATGCGTGACAACATTAGCAACAAACTGATGGAGATATCCAGGGCCCCCTGGGCCATCGACCGAGCGACCCTCCTCATTAATTCTCCACTGGATTATGGCGCCAGGCAATCAAACACTCAAACAGCGCTGGGTAACCTCAAACATGTCAAACATGAGCAGATGACTTCGGGAAAATAATGACAAACCCATTTGAAGCAAAGATAACACAACATCACTATTGTAATTGGCCAGCGAGAGCGCGTAACGCAGAGTCACCTATAACTTTACATGCAAAACCTAGTCATTGAAAGTTTTTCCATCATGTGAACGTTATGAGAAATTATCTTTATAGGTCTTCTTGGCACACATTCGTCAAAGGTTAGCCAGATTATATGAACATATTCCTCTTTACGTGATATGTGAAACAAGAAGTTGATGTGGTGAGGTTATCCAGGGCTGGTTAGATGTTATATTGCCCGGCGCCATATCTCAGTGGTGAGCTAATGATGAGGGCGGTCGATGGCCCATGGGGACCCTGGTAATACTCTGTCAGTTTGGTGATGGGTGTCGCTTTCTTACGGTTGCACTTTTTATATCTGATGGCGAGACTGTAGGCCATCTCGTACGCCTGAAATATACTACCGAAATGCGGGTGATACCTCACAGGATGCCCTACAATGAATTGACACTGATTTCACCTGGTTGAGCGGTTTATTCACTGTCCTTGTTACAGTTGAATAATGCGTGAATGATGCATGATAATTGACTCAGCAATTAAGCAGTGAAAAACATATGGTCTTATATTGAGACACGATTGCGTTAAACTCTCCGGTGAGAGTGCGGTTGGCTCTCCCTTCAGTACATTAAAGATAACACAAATGTTCTGGTGACTAATATATAACTATTGTAGTTAAATGATTGCAGCCTATATGCGGGTACTGAGGGGGCTCGCGGAGCTGGCAACCAACGCCCCTGGTCTTGTTCAGGTGCTGAGACGAACCTGGCCGAATGGCGTCGGCTTTCATCACGAGTGGCGTGAACCAAAGTCAAACAGCGAATGAATGAAACATTACATGACAATCTGTGATGTGATTATAATGTTGAAAAATGGTATGAAATTAATTAAACACATTAGTGACATCCCCATTTATTAACAAATGTTTGTTAATGTTTAAGTTGTTAAGTTGATGGGGATGTCACCACACTAAATGAATTGATACGATGTTGTAGGCCTTTAAAGGCAATCTTCTTTTAGAAAAACATAATTACTTCTATAAAAATACATCTTAAATAAGTTATTACATTTTCTCATAAATGTGTTTGAATTTCACTTCCGATGATGCATTGAATTACTCTGGCTACAGCATTGCCAGGTGGCTATCTACTGAAGGGATGGAGGTGTTCACCTTTGCAAAGGGGCGTGGAATGCCATGCTTGATTGCCATTTATAATGAAAAACACCCGTGGCTGTAGCTGTGAATGCGGCGACTGTGTTCAATGAGTTTGTAAGAATTCTGTACACTACTGCATGACATTTTNAACCAAAGTCAAACAGCGAATGAATGAAACATTACATGACAATCTGTGATGTGATTATAATGTTGAAAAATGGTATGAAATTAATTAAACACATTAGTGACATCCCCATTTATTAACAAATGTTTGTTAATGTTTAAGTTGTTAAGTTGATGGGGATGTCACCACACTAAATGAATTGATACAATGTTGTAGGCCTTTAAAGGCAATCTTCTTTTAGAAAAACATAATTACTTCTATAAAAATACATCTTAAATAAGTTATTACATTTTCTCATAAATGTGTTTGAATTTCACTTCCGATGATGCGTTGAATTACTCTGGCTACAGCATTGCCAGGTGGCTATCTACTGAAGGGATGGAGGTGTTCACCTTTGCAAAAGGGCGTGGAATGCCATGCTTGATTGCCATTTATAATGAAAAACACCAGTGGCTGTAGCTGTGAATGCGGCGACTGTGTTCAATGAGTTTGTAAGAATTCTGTACACTACTGCATGACATTTTGAAGGACTTATCACTTCAGCTCTGGCCTACCAGCCAGTTATCATTGTCCGGTCGTGCGTTGCGTTTTACTGAGCTGCGCGAGCTGCGTGGATGCAACGACCAATTGCCAGTGCGCCCAATGGTTGTGGCTTTGGGGTAAACACCATTTCGGAACGCCCACTTATTTATTAAAAGAGTTACCTCTTGTAATAAATTAGTAGGGCGGTCTCTTGAGTTGCGTAAACCTTGTCGGCAAGAAGGCGTGAAGTTCTGTTCTTGTCGACCTGCACTGCGCACTCTTTGCCTGATGTAGTTGGTCGGCCCGGTGTAGCAGGTGCAGCTTTTGTGACTGCGGCAGTCAGAGTGGGCACAAGGAACTCGTGGACGCGTGTTTCACGTACAAGTCCTCTCTATTCTCGGCCATACTCTGTGTTACTTTACTCTACTCTACTGTCGGAGTATCGTTTTGGAAAGCAACCCTTTAGTAGAAATAATCTTAACCAAGATAACTTATGCTAGCCAAACAAACGAAGCATTTTCCCTACATAAAGAAATATTATTATATTTTATTACAAATTTAAGCTCCATTACAAAAAAATTATGCATTAAGGATTATTCAGTAACTGTTGTTTTCATACATGGATATGCATCTTGTGAATTTACTATCTCCAATTTACCAGTTATTATATTTTTTAAGTCCAGCCAACGAAAATTTATGATGAGTATTTCTTGTTTTCGTTTCTCCTAAATTAACCACATATATAACCACATTTAAGTAGATCTTACTTAAAAGCAAACTTTTTCTATTAAATAAATTAATTATTATGCAAAAAAAAATAGTAAAAATGTGCACATAGAAGCCTTTTTAATATTTTTATGTAATTACCCTACTGAAAATAACAGNCAAAAAAAAATAGTAAAAATGTGCACATAGAAGCCTTTTTAATATTTTTATGTAATTACCCTACTGAAAATAACAGTTTCCTGCTAACAGCACCGACTACTCTGTTCTGATTGTTCGCAGCCTCATATGTTTCACTTAAGATAAAATTTAATAATTTATTTAATGCTTATATAAATCCCAACAACCCATACTACCTTCTAAGTTACATTGGAAACCAATACATTGATTATATAATTTTGTTTCTTGTGCACATATTTGATGCAGAATTACCGCTTAATTTTTCTGTTGTAAATTGTATGTCTGATGTCCTAACATTGGACCCTTTTTTCTCATTGCTGCAAATGCTAGCATAAACTGTGTGAATTGAATTTGAGTTTACTAAGTATTCGTGTGAATTTATACTTATTATAACCAATTTGTAATTTAGTTTAATTAATTACTATATGACAAAATTATGGTATTAATATAATAGTGCTTGACATTAAAATAAATAAGTTATTAACAAATACATTTATCACTTTTGACCAAGTGTTTTCGCATTTGTGTTCTTTTGTGGTAGGTTAATTTTTGGTACATACGCAGAATAAGTACAATCTTTATAAGGTTGTGTGTCTCCATTGTCTTTTTATCGATTCCTTTGCTTGTTGCCTATCGAACCGATGGGGTAAGTCCGCAGGTTTGATTTGTTCACCACAATCGATTTGTTTCTGTAGTTACAGGGACAAATCAAAGGAATATTTACAAAGAATGTGAAAGTTTGGGTTTAATTTTCTATTCTTGAATTGCCACGTTAAAGATTGTTTATTTTGAAGCGTTTGTTGGCGAGACTGTAACCTTCCCCTCTTTTCTAAAAGTTTGGGTTAAATATTCATCCAACACCTGCTTTTTGTATATGTTTAATGCGCCGATCACACAAGGGCGATATAAGATAAGCGATATATCGTGAGGAATATATTGCGACGACATATTGCCAGGAAGGTTCATGACAGCGGGCGATAAATCTGCGCGACCTGTACGATAAAATAAGTGGTGGGAACACAATTCTCACTAATTCAGTTACAAAAATTAGCTCAAGTGAGGAAGGCATTATAGTGGCTTATTGGTTCAGGCGTAGAATGAGAACAAAAGAAAATACTGGGTACATCCCTACAATCTTACCAACGTGCACCATAGCTCGGCTGCTGTTTCTCGAGAGCTGTCTCAACATGAATCAAAATTCAGAGAGTTTTATCGAATGAATCCTGAAAACTTTCATTTTCTGAAAAGCCTAGTGTCACGAACCCTTGAAAAAAAAAGATACACACTTCAGGAAGGCCATTTCTCCAGATGAAAAACTTATGATTACTGTAAGGTAAGTATATATGAATATTAACAGCAGTATTAATCAAATTTAGCTGGTTTATTTGNGAAAAGCCTAGTGTCACGAACCCTTGAAAAAAAAAGATACACACTTCAGGAAGGCCATTTCTCCAGATGAAAAACTTCTGATTACTGTAAGGTAAGTATATATGAATATTAACAGCAGTATTAATCAAATTTAGCTGGTTTATTTTCATAATTTGTTACAAAATGGCTCAATCAGTTTCACTTTCTTGCGGCTGTGGGATAATCGAATTGAATTCCGAAATCGTTGCACTATTGCTCATGTGAGACTGAGGTTGTAAGGTATCATGATGGGATGACGAACTCCGTACAGAAGGTNAGTTTCACTTTCTTGCGGCTGTGGGATAATCGAATTGAATTCCGAAATCGTTGCACTATTGCTCATGTGAGACTGAGTTTGTAAGGTGTCATGATGGGATGACGAACTCCATACAGAAGGGCTGGAAGCAACTGAAATACTGGATTCCACTTTCTCTCGTTCGTCCTCCTCTAACAACTTATGTAAGAGAGACATTGTTTTTATTTTTAAAGTCCTCTTACGACGCAAGCTAAAGTTTTCCAGCTCAGGTAAAAGAGAAAGAAGGAAATGCTGTTCAGCATCTTGGTGACTTTTATTAACAGATTTTTTCATGTTCATCCATTCTACAAAAGCATCGTCGACTTGGTCATTTCCCTTTCGTTTTTTATATGCTTGACTTGAGCTGATATTACGAGCGAGTTTTTCGATAAATTGCAAGGAAGAAGCTTTACCAGGCATTCCCTCTTCAACAAATGTGTCACTTCCGTCATTTTGATTAGTATCGGACTCCTTCACTGCAGTATCTTCAACGTGAAGATTGCTGGACGTACCTCCTCCTTTCAAATATGGTTGCAGAAAAGCTAAATGCTCAGTCAGATAATAACTTTTCTTTGAATTCTGACTAGCCCCAGACTTTGGTGGTTTCAGCGATCGCACATATGCTGTTCTGATGTTCTTCCACCGTTCTCGACAGTTCTTTTTTAAAAGAAAATAAAAAAAAAAGTAGACATCAATAGGATTTATTTAAAACTGTTGCATATTAAAATGAAAACACATGTATTATACAACTAAATTAAGTAAAAAATAAATTTTTAATAAATTTACGATTTAAAACCCTCAATTTATTTCATGTATTATTTTTTCAGGTATCTACTTGAAGCAGTTTTCAAGATTTTTCCTTCNCCCCAGACTTTGGTGGTTTCAGCGATCGCACATATGCTGTTCTGATGTTCTTCCACCGTTCTCGACAGTTCTTTTTTGAAAGAAAATAAAAAAAAAAAGTAGACATCAATAGGATTTATTTAAAACTGTTGCATATTAAAATGAAAACACATGTATTATACAACTAAATTAAGTAAAAAATAAATTTTAAATAAATTTACGATATAAAACCCTCAATTTATTTCATGTATTATTTTTTCAGGTATCTAGTTACTGGAAGCAGTTTTCAAGATCTTTCCTTGCAATTTTACAGAGGTAAATCAACTATCAGTTCTATTGTTCATTCGACTTGTGCTGCTATATGGTCCCACTTACAACCGCTGTATATGCCACAACCAACGGAGGAAACTTGGAAGCAAATATCAAAACGTTATTATGAGTTATGGAATTTACCTAACTGTATTGGTTCTCTTGACGGCAAACATTTCCGCATTCAGTGTTCCCCTAATACAGGGTCCACAGATTATAATTATAAAGGGTTCTTTTCAATAGTTCTAATGGCTTTGTCTGACGCAGATGGAATGTTCACCGCAATAGATGTTGGAGACTATGGACGGAATAGTGACGGTGCTGTGTTTCGCAAATCAACAATCGGCAAATTATTGCAGGATAATAAATTGAAAATACCAGAAGCAACTCCCTTGCCAGGCGAGGCAAATGACAATCCTTTCCCGTGTTACTTTGTGGCAGATGAGGCATTCCCTCTTCAGAATCATATAATGCGGCCTTTTCCAAAAAGAGTATTAAATGATGCCAGAAGAATATTCAATTTTCGACTTTCAAGAGGCAGAAAAAGTGTTGNCAAATTATTGCAGGATAATAAATTGAAAATACCAGAAGCAACTCCCTTGCCAGGCGAGGCAAATGACAATCCTTTCCTGTGTTACTTTGTGGCAGATGAGGCATTCCCTCTTCAGAATCATATAATGCGGCCTTTTCCAAAAAGAGTATTAAATGATGCCAGAAGAATATTCAATTTTCGACTTTCAAGAGGCAGAAAAAGTGTTGAATGTAGTTTTGGAATGCTAATGTCAAAATTTCGTATATTTGACCGACCAATTTATACCAACAGAAGTAATGCTTTAAGACAGCATGCGTGCTTCATAATTTGATACGCAAACTAGAAGGAGAACCTTATGTTCCACAACATTTTAATAAGTGTTCTGTGGTACCAGCATTATCAGATAACAGTACATTTATTGTAAAACAACAATTTGAACGCAGCTACCCACTTAAGAAATAAACTAGGTGAATACTTTCTGAAACCAAGTGGTGCAATCCCTACACAATGGAGATGTGTCAATATTATACTTTGATTACTATAATATATTTGATTAATATAACACTTTGGTTACTTATTGTCTTACATAATTAATAAATAATGTATTTACCTGTGTCTTACATTTATGATGCAATTTCCCTCCATGCGGAGCTCGTCACATCTGTCTTACTGTATGCGGCAATGGAATAGTTCCAGATGCACTGGTGGGCTTTCACTAATTCAATGAAAGGAAGACAAAGAGATTTGTCTCTTCTTTCCGTCATGTTCACAGCCCGAAATATCGTACGAAACTAATCGCTGATGCGACCAGCCTGTGGTACTTCGAGAGATATGTCACTTGCGATATGTTGTGCAATCGCGTAACTGTGAACCTATTTTATCACCTCCCTTTAGATATCAAGTATCTGTCTGTGCCTGTCGCGTATCGTTTACTTAATATCGCTTATCTTATATCGCCCTAGTGTGAACAACGCCTAAGTTCATAGAACAGATAGGCCTAAGTTATTCTGTAGTCGCAATCTGTTAGAGTTCGGATTTTTGGACCTCGGTGTGGGGGTTGACTATTTGGCTAGTTTAATGGACTTTAGATTTTTTGAATATTTCGCATTATGAAGATTATTGAGATTTATTGGATTTTTGTTTTATTCACTGGCTGTACAGGCTACAACCTAAGGCCAGGCGTTTTTGCGCCGCATTTGATGAAGCGTGGAAGGTAGTGTTTATGGTTTTAGTACAGTAGTTCTGTTTTCCGTCCTGACAGCAGACGTACTTANTAGATTTTTTGAATATTTCGCATTATGAAGATTATTGAGATTTATTGGATTTTTGTTTTATTCACTGGCTGTACAGACTACAGCCTAAGGCCAGGCGTTTTTGCGCCGCATTCGATGAAGCGTGGAAGGTAGTGTTTATGGTTTTAGTACAGTAGTTCTGTTTTCCGTCCTGACAGCAGACGTACTTANTGATGAAGCGTGGAAGGTAGTGTTTATGGTTTTAGTACAGTAGTTCTGTTTTCCGTCCTGACAGCAGACGTACTTAATATTTTCCACGTACAATAAAATTTTGTCGTCTGTGAGGGTCTATTCTATACCAGATTCGGTATGGATACAGAATTTAACCCTAATATTGATTTAAATTTTTATTTTATTCTAGTTTTCATGTAATATTTACTTTTTTTTAACTTAACTCAATTTTTCACTCTGAGTAATTAGTTTCTTTATGGCTAAACGTTTTTAAAAATTGTATTTGTACATCATCTATCCATTTTAAATTATAATATATTCAAAAATGTCATTGAAATATTAGTTTTGAAAGACATTTTTATGTTATTAACTTATTTTTATAATTTTTGGAATCTAATTAATACTTTTTTCAGTTTTAGATCCCTCGCGCCACTGTAAATTAGAATAGTTTGCCTGGTCCCGGAATAAGCGTAAATTCTCAAGAAGCCAAGCCACATTAGGAAAGAATGTAAGGTTTATTTCACAAAGTTTTGTAGAGTGGGATTTGACACCTGAGCCAAATGCCACTTGTTGCCATGACTACTATGGCATGACACTTATTATGATTACTACTGTACTTTCTATTGGGCAGCTGCCCGGTGGCAAGTTCATCCTTACCTCACCTGCTATACTTTTCGAGGCCCTTCCTAAACTTCCTAAAAACCACTTACTATTACTATCTCCTGGAATAAATTCTACTCTCACNTACTTTTCGAGGCCCTTCCTAAACTTCCTAAAAACCACTTACTATTACTATCTCCTGGAATAAATTCTACTCTCACGGATCTCTCAATTATGGCCTGTCTACCCCGATCTGTTTTCCTCCATATCCTCTATATATTTACACTGTTGTTTCCTCTCCCTCCTTACACCCCTTAAACAGCCCGCTACCTAACTTCCCCCATCATCCCTCTCCATTCCGTATCCTGTGTAACCTGTATAGCCTCTCCACTCTTCTCCTGCCCTTCAAAGAACTTCAGCCCATTTCCTTCATCCTCACCATCCTACACTTGCCTTCTTCACTTACGCTTGACCCATCTAGNTTCCTCTCCCTCCTTACACCCCTTAAACAGCCCGCTACCTAACTTCCCCCATCATCCCTCTCCATTCCGTATCCTGTGTAACCTGTATAGCCTCTCCACTCTTCTCCTGCCCTTCAAAGAACTTCAGCCCATTTCCTTCATCCTCACCATCCTACACTTGCCTTCTTCACTTACGCTTGACCCATCTAGCTGTCCTTCTTTGTCCTTTCTTCAGCTCGTGCACCTCCACTTCCTTGTATGGGTCCTAGTCCGCTACTGTAAAGTTCAATGTTGGCTGTACCATTGAGCAATAAGCGTTTTCCTTCACCTCACTGTTTACTCCCTTCAGTACCCTTTTCAGCTTTCCCAAAGCTCTTCTTCCATTCAAAACTTTTCTTTGTACCTGCTTTTTCCATCCTAGATCTTCCTGTAATACTACATCTATGTTCCTTATGTATTTTTATTCCAATAATTCCTCTACTTCCCTGCCCTTCACCCTTTTCTCATAAACCACACTATAGACTTAGTCTTCCGTACATTGATCGTTATCTTATTCTTCTCAGTCCACAACTGTATTTGATTGCTGTCATTCTGCAATATGCTCTCCCCACCCACCTCTCCATACAACAGTCATCAGCAAACTACCTTATTTTCCCACCCACTCCCATACACACGTCATTTACCATTATAGTAAAAACAAGGGACCAAGTACGCTTCCCTGTAGCACCCCTGATGTCACCCCTCCAGGGTCAGATAGGATCTACAGGATTAGTGTACAACCTGATAAAGTCTGCTCACAGTAAACTGAGCAATTTGAAAGCCCTGCTTAAGATCTACTTGTATGCACATTGGGTATTCACCATGTGTAAAATTAACATTGCCATGGGCCTCAGCCCTTTATTTGTGAATCAGTCAAGTGAAACTGTAGAAATTAAACATTTTACAAATTTACTCCTTTACTTATGAATTAAAAATCAGAAAGCAAAATAAATAATTCCAGTATTTACATATGTTTACATAACACTTTTAATTCAAGATTAAGAAATGTATTGGGTGCTTGTCAGTCAGTGTTCTCATTAAAATATATGCGGGTTGGGGCAGTGACATTTTTTAAATGTTTGTTGTAAAAGTGATCAAATAACTGTGAACAGCTTCTACCATGTGTTTACACACGGGTAATGAATGACATCACCAATATGGTATCGATGATGTCTCATGTTTTGTCCTATTTCCCCACCCCTTTCCTCCAACATTCTAGGGGCTGCGGTGGCTGAGCGGTTAGACTGCTCGCCTCCCACAAAGGCGAACCAGGTTCAAGCCCCGGCTAGGCCACTCCCAGATTTTCGCTAGTGGGAATGCTGCTGGTTGGCAGGTTTTCTTGGGGATTTCCTGCTTCCCCCGCCCTTGCATTTCAGCGCTGCTCCATTATCACCTCATTTCACCTTTTTATGAGCCACCCAAATCTGTCGACNCCCCCGCCCTTGCATTTCAGCGCTGCTCCATTATCACCTCATTTCACCTTTTTATGAGCCACCCAAATCTGTCGACCGACAATCTAATGGGGCACTCAAGGGAATGTGGAGGTTTTCGGGGTGGGACAATTTCAACATATATAAACGTTGGTATAGTTGGACAAGAAACAAAAGAGCCCTATCCATTTTCCCTCTGCACAGCGGCTACACTCCCCTACCTCAGAAAGGCAGGAGGTGTGGACAACCTTTTCCGTGCAGTTGAGTCCGTATTACATTTCTATATACATTATTTACAAAACACTTTGACTTATGGCTCGTAATTCATATTTGCAACTCCTGAACACACACTGTTCTGTGGTAATCCTTGGACACATTTGTCTGTCACCGATACAAAATAATTTACAGAATCATTCAGTAAATATTGACACTTAACTAGTTTCTCGAAACTTATGAAACGTGGAACGAAAATACACGTTGGTGCATCATAATGGCAGTGCTACAATAAAAGTAAGAAATAGCTGTAGGAAATAGAACATGCACTTCTTTACGACGCGTGCTACAACACAACGTATGACGTGGAATGGCCGCCTGTAAGCCCGTAAGAAGGATAGAAAAGTTTATATTTTGTTACGATGCTGTCTATGCTGGCCAATCACAATTCTGCCGTTTCAACCTTGCAAGTCAGTCTATAATGAACATCTTTTACAAGAAAAGGACTGCCAACATGCTGCAAGGAACATTTCCGATTTCAGTTTCTTTTTAATGAGCATTTCTGTACGTGCAACTTGTATTTGGTGAAAACAAGTATCAAAAAGATGACGTTAGTTTGGCATTAATTTTGTGTTTTGAGCACTTCTAATTTTTTACAAATCTTATGCTAATTATAAATATGACCTAATTAAAGTTAATACGTGGCAGTATTTAGCATACATTTTAAAAGAAGACTGGTAATATAGACTATTTCATTAAAATATATATATATTTTTACATTTAAATAATAACGTATTGTATATCAGGTATTGGTATCTAAATATCTGTGAACATGTAGGGCCTGCTCATTTCTGATCAGTCGCAAAAGTTTTCTTACTGCGGTTGTAGACAATATTTTCTCAGGCTCGGATGGTAACAGTATTGTTATTTTCTTACTGGAATGCTGCGGTGATTATAGCACTGCCTTAACACATAATGGTACCGAAAATGGTGGACTAAGCCATACACGTGTTGATAATATTACAGTTCTCGCAAAAAAAACTCACTACAAAGGCACCCCTACAACCAACTATGCTTTATGAAATTTAATTCAAAAATTTTTAACTACCGACAAAATATTCAGATACAGTAAGGTACTAGCTTAAAGGCTGTGCTACAATCACCGTATCATTCTAGTGAGAAAATAACAGTACCATTACTGTGCGAGCCTGAGAAAGTATTGTGTACAACCGCAGTAAGAAAACTCTTACGTGACCAATCAGAATCGAGCAGGCCCTATATGTTCACAGATATTTAAATACTGGCTAACGTAATATAATAAATGTGTTATTATTTGAATATAAATGTGTGCGCATGTGTGTGTGTTTATATATACATATTATTTATTCGTCCACATCTCCAATTTTTTCTATTAAAATGTATGCTAAATANGTGTGTGTGTGTGTGTGTTTATATATACATATTATTTATTCGTCCACATCTCCAATTTTTTCTATTAAAATGTATGCTAAATATTGCCACGTGTTACTTTAATTGGACAATATTTATAATAAGTACCAGATCTGTACAAAACTAGTANTATTGCCACGTGTTACTTTAATTGGACAATATTTATAATAAGTACCAGATCTGTACAAAACTAGTAAGAATTTGAAACACAAAATTAATGCCAAATGAAGGTCGTCATCAAGTATCAAACTTGTTTCCACTAAGCACANAGTAAGAATTTGAAACACAAAATTAATGCCAAATGAAGGTCGTCATCAAGTATCAAACTTGTTTCCACTAAGCACATGCAGCACGTACACAAATGTTCATTAAAGAAGAAACTGGGTAATTATTAAGTTTAGGGGCTTTTCTGGAAAACACAAAAAGAATTCAAAATTATGATATATTTCTGTTCTACTAATCACATAGAATACGAATATACTAGGGGCGTAGCTTTAAAATAAGTACAACATATTAAAAAAAATTGAACAAAATTGCGAAATGACTGTTTAGCCAGTTTGTTTACGTTTCGGAACTAAATGTCCTAGACCAACAAAAGTTGCATTAATGGGTTCTGCACAGCTTACCTTGTTCATATTCAAGAGGGCGTAATGTTAAAATAAGTAGAACATTAAAAAAAAAGTGTGAAATTTGTTTGTTTAGGTCTATTAATGTCTACCGCCATTAATAATGGCTGCGCATTGCTAATTCCACGCTACCTAGCGGCCACGGATGTCATTTGCATCTTAACGGTAAATTTTTAACCTGGTCAGTTGCCATCGCGCCTTTGCCGGTATGATTCTTGTCGTCCTAATCCGACGGATTTAAAACCGGAGAAAGCAATAACGAGTGCTTCTGTGCGTTATATTTTACTGTAGACGAGTGTTTCATTGCGTTATATTCTACTGAAAACTAGTGATTCAGTGCATTATATTTGCGTATGTGCCGGATTTGTGGAACACTGTGTTCCGTCGAGTGAGATAAGGTTGAATTGGCCGTTGACAGAGGAAGTATATCCAGTGAGTAAATTGATATTCTGTTGGTGTGTTTTATGGTTCCTTTAAATCCCTAAAATCCTAAATTTGTAGTTTAGTGTAAAACCCTATAATCGTACATTAGTTTAAAACCCTACAATTGTTGGTTAGTGTAAAACCCTAAAATCGTACGTTAGTTTAAAACCCTACAATCCTAGGTTAGTGTAAAACCCTAAAATCGTATGTTAGTTTAAAACCCTACAATCCTAGGTTAGTATAAAAATGTAAAATAGTGATTGACCCATCGTGGGGTTAGGTTCTGTTAGGTGGGCACATATTAAGAAATTAATCTGACGTTAATGCCCCTAGTATATTCGTGTTCTGCATCATTAGTAGAGTGGAAATATACCATTTTCCAGAATTTNGTTAATGCCCCTAGTATATTCGTGTTCTGCATCATTAGTAGAGTGGAAATATACCATTTTCCAGAATTTTTTTTTTACAGAAAAGCCCCTAAACTTAATAATTACCAAAATCTACATTGTATTAAAATCATAATTTAAACCATAAATGCTGTAAGTACAATTTAAGTTTTGAATTGCAACCTTCAGTTCTAAGTACCATTTTCTTCCAGGATGATCATAGATATCGCCAACATAACAACAAACATCCTGGAACAAATCATCAGCTGATAAAATACTTTGCAAACGAGAGCATTTACTGTTTACGTAATGTGTAGGTTGGTCACATTGTCAGTGTACTTATATGAACTGCAGTATATTTTGTTTTATGACATGTTCATCACTTACGCCTATCCATATTTTTAAATATATTTACTGTATCAATCTAATCCAGCATATCCAACATGGGTTTTCTTACATATTTATGAAACTGTAATATTTGCACACACACGTACCGTATGAAACAGTTCAATTCCAATGCTGTATCCATCCATACATATTCAACGTGAAATAGAGACAATTTCCATTTGCCTTCTCACAAAACTTATTTTTTTTTGCAATCAGCTNCCATACATATTCAACGTGAAATAGAGACAATTTCCATTTGCCTTCTCACAAAACTTATTTTTTTTTGCAATCAGCTTTCAAGACCTCATTTAAGAGCAGTCCAAATCTCCCAACTCAAACTTTTTTGTGCAAAAGTTCCTCTCTAATCTGCCAAACAAATGTCCAGCAAGTTACCACCAAACTCAAAACAATCAAATTTGAAAATATTTTTAAACATAGGCTGAAAACCATTTTAATAAGCCACTGCTGTTATTCAATGCAAGAATTTCATGATGCCAACATTGAACTCAGCAATAACTTCTGACAGAAAGTGCTATCTAAGTTTTCAAGACACTCCCNGAATTTCATGATGCCAACATTGAACTCAGCAATAACTTCTGACAGAAAGTGCTATCTAAGTTTTCAAGACACTCCCTCAAATTTCAAGGGTTTATTGTTTGTTGATTCTACCTACACCACAGACTATATTTGTGATAGAATACAATGTCTTTTTATTATCATTATTATTTTTTCTATTTGACTTTTGTCTTTAATTGTATTCAATATGTGCATGTAAAATTTATTTATGCCAATTTGAATTTAGATTGTAACAGTTTCCAGATTGATGTATGTGTAATAAATTGTAAGCTGTTCAACATACGCCTGGCCCATCATGCGTACTTGACAAATTCTAGTACTGCATTTACAATATACAAATACTGTAGTCCAATGGCAACTGAAGACTGAACAAGTGAAGCGAAGCCTGAATGTCTTGATTTACTGCTTGTGTCACAAATTGGTATGTGAAAGTCTTCAAGATGAGCATAAAAATTTATGGGCACCTACAAGGGTACATGACTAACCGGCGATTGTTGGAGTCCAATCTACGGAAAATCTAATTAAAGTGCAAGTGCCAAGATGCTACTCCAAGGCTTATGAACTCCCTGAAATTGTTAAACCCTGAAGCAAAAAAAAAATTTGAACAAGAGAAAGCAGATTATCACTGCTCATGAAAATTTTGCCCAACTGAATAACGTGTACATATTCCATAAAACTTTTAAACAAGGGCACAATGTTTTTCTCACCATGTAAAACTTGTGCATTTTTCTCTGCACAGCACCGCATGTAAAATTGTATACGTAAATTAATTTCTTGCGTTTCTTTTTTACCTTTAGATGTCGAAAAAGTCAAACTGGTTTTCCTGTTTATTTTATTCTGTCAAAATTTGTTTGACCGTCGATTCTGAAAATCCTGTTTGGCATTTGTTGCTTTAACAATGTTGCACATCAATTATGAATTTATATAACTTTTATTGTTCACTGAGATTTGTTGCAACATTATAGAAGATCTAAGGACTTTCATACTTGGCCCTGCAGCAAGGGTGTAGAAAGCATATTTTTCTAGTGGGGGTTCATTCTTTTACCACCCTCGTCTGTTTTTATGCTTACGCCTATTAAAGCGTGAATGAGACCTTGGTGGCCTGGCCTAGTTATTATTTCAGACTTATTAAATTTTTTTGTTAGGGCACAATATAATTTTATTGATTTCTAAATATTATTAATGTGAAAAGACTTTTAGGTTACTTCCATTAAACCAATAGTTAGAGTTTGAAAAAATTATTAATTTATTGTGACTGGTCATATGTGATGCACACTTAAAAAAACATTATTAGTACAGTATTGAGTTACGGTTTATGAAGTTGTTTTCAAAATGTTTTAGCCACTTTTACTCAAATTATTTTTTTTAACCATACATTTTACATCATTCTTGCCATCTAAAATTTAAGGGCACTACTATTTATTAAAAATAATAAACCCATACGTTGTGTGGTTATGTAGCTACTGCCCATTCATATAATTGTGTAAGCAGGTAGGAAAATATTTTAGCTTTTCACAATAGTTTACTCATAGCCTACAATGTCTTGTGATGCTTACCTCATCGTGAATGCAAAGCATACTTTAAAATATGTTTGATAATGATGTATGAAAGTATAAATTGAACACAACTACTATTTAAAGAGATGGTCCGAAAGTTACAGTAAACAAGGAATTTTGGTATAATTATGATTCAGGGCTCCATGGGATTCATCATAATTCCAGTGGAGATCTTTATAACCCCAGTGGAGGTTCGGAACTGCACATCCCCCATGGCCTATATACCTGTGTTCCACAGTTGTGTACTGAACGTAACACATAACTTAAACATTCTGATGTAAATGCCATGGAGGTAAGTCGTACCATGTAACTCAAACTTCCAAACAACCGTATTGCAAGAGAGCGCGCTGGCTGCAAACTTTATTCCAACTTGATTCACTATTATTGTTTGTAAATTTTTTGAAATATTTTCTTGCGATAAAAAGTAGCCAATATCACCTTCCAGCCCTTCAACTATTTCTGTGCAAGAAATTATGTTGATCTGTTGCGACGTTGCATTGTTATTCCGTTTGTGTACTTTTTCATTTTCCAATAAGAATTTTTCCGGGGGAATAAGATATTTTCTCGGGATAAACAGTAGCCTATGTAACTTCCCGGCCCTCCAACTATTTCTATGCAAAAAATCACGTCGATCCGTTGCGACGTCTTCCCACACTAACAACTTACGTTGACGCAGCATTGTACCCCGGGCGCTATTTTTACTAAAAAAATTTCCTGAGAGAATGAGATATATTTTCTGGATAAAAAATAGCCTATGTCACTTCCCGGCCCTCCAACTATCTCTGTACAAAAAATCACGTCAATCCTTTGCTCCGTTGTGACGTGAAAGGACAAACAAACAAACACACTTTCGCATTTATAATATTAGTTAGGATGTTGAACACATCTCCATATGCACAACATATTTTTATATTAACTCTGTACACTGTACATTCTATTTAGTCTACAGTTCACTCACTATTACCACTCAACGTATTTATTCTATAACTATTAAATTTATACCACATATATTATTTTATCTATTTATTCCAATTATCACAATACCTGGCACATGTAGTATCCATTTTTACGACACGCCACACTGACAGACAGTAGCCAACATAACATAACACCGTTGTTTCTGTTACTAAATGTAATCTCTCTCAATTTTTTTTTTAGTTTGTTTAAGACACACACTTTGGGCTGATTCAGATTCCTACTAGTCGTTTGCCTTTGTGTTTCATTACTTCCAACTTAAAGCAACTACACGTACAACATCCTAATATCATTAACTACATCACACATTTAAACAAAAAACCTTTGGTATCGAGATATACACTACACCCGGGTCTACCCCCACTTTTACCCTTTGGCTCCATCCGCTGAGAAAGTCACCAATCCATTCTATTACCCACTTGTCCTCAAGGAGCTCATCGACCTTCCTCATCAAAATATCAAAATCCCACGGGGCACCTTGTCAAAGGCCTTTTCGAAGTCAATGAAGCAGGCATAAACCTGATTCCCTTCATCTACTGTCTTCACCAGATCCTCTAGCAGCACTTCCAGTTGCATCTCACATGAATACCCCTTCCCAAATCCATGTTAGTACTCCTACAGCCAGTTCCTCTCATTCACAACATTTACTACAAACTGCACAACCTGTCTCTCCATTGCTTTTGCTGTATTTGATGTGATACTCATTGGCCTATAGCTGTCTGGCTTCTCTATCCTCCCCCAGCTTCTATATTGGTACCACCAATGTCTCCTTCCATACTTGCAGCAACTTACCCTTCTCTAGTGATCTGCTAAACAACACCTCCATATATCTAACCACCTCCCCCACCAAACTTAAGGGCTTCATTTGCTTATTCCATCAGGTCCCACCGCCTTATTACTCTTCAACCCCCTAATTCCCATTGCTGTCTTATGTTCTCTCATCCCAAAGTATACACAGTCAAATCACATTATTAATACCACCTAGTAGCCAGAGTAACCACCCTTCGCAGCTAGACGATCTGGCTGTTACGGTTAGGTGCTGATAGGTTCCCACAGGTATCTGGAGCCATGCTTCTTGCAGTGCATCCCACAACTGTTGAAGGGTGCGTGGCGGAGGAGACAGATGGCAAACACGACGATTGAGGTGATCCCACAGATGTTCAATTAGGTTGATATTGGGGCTGTTTGGGGCCAGGGAAGAACTTTGAAGTCTTGTCGTACTCTTCCAGCCATGTCTGGACACTTCTAGCCATGTAGTATGGCGAGTTATCTTGCTGGAAGATCCCATCCTCCCGAGGAAAGACAATCGTCATGTACAGGTGGACGTGATCGCCGGGGATGGATTCATAACCAAATTGATCAAGAGTGCCTTCCACACGGATGATGGGACCTAGAGAATACCACGGGAACATTCGCCAGACCATAACACTGCCCTCACTGCAATGTATTCGTCCAGCAATGGATGCAGGGTGTCATTTCTCCAACCTTTTCTCGCCGGACACGCTGACATCCATCTGTGCTATGCAGCTGAAACCGTGACTCATCGGAGAATGCTACACATCGCTAATCAGCAGTGGTCCAGTCACCATACTGTCAGCAAATTCCAGTTGTTTGTGTCGATGCACTTGTGTTAGCAAGGGTGCAGTCACCCTCTGTCTACTCCAGAGTCCCATTCACAGAAGGGCTCGCTGAACTGTTGCGGTAGACACATGTCTGGATGCCCCCTGTTTTATTTGGACAGTGAGTTGTTGCACTGTAGCCTGTCTGTTGGCCTTCACGCACAGTCATAGTAGATGTTCACCTCGGACATCAATGGTGCATGGAGCTCCGCAGTTTTCACGATGGTTATTTCCAATGGTGCCATTCGTCCACTCACGATACACCTTTACCACAGAGTCATGTAAACAGTTTACAAATGTCTCTGTTTCTGAATTGCTGCTCGCTTGGCCCGGAAGCCGATGATCATCTCTTGTTGCAACTCTGTTAAATAGCTTCCCTTACCCATGACAGCAGGAAGCGCACTGTGTACAGCCAGCCTGTCTGTGGCATTATGTACCCACTTTACCAGCCCACGTAATGGGCCATACATCATGGGCTACGCGCTGCAGATGGCACTTCTAGCAGGTGGTCATAATAATGTGATTTAGACTGTGTATAACCCCTGGTCACCATTATCCTCCCTATTCCAATAATTCTGTACCTCAAACACTAACATGTACTGAACTTGCAGCATCTCTGCTTTTTGCAACATCTCCACTTTTTAACAGCCTCTCCACTTTTAACGCTGAACACAAAAGTTATAATAGTTGTAGTTCTGGACTGTAAACCAGAGCTCCAACATAATCTGTTGAAGTTACACATATTGTAAACGCTAATAATGTGTCTTAATTTTGTGTTAGAAGTGTATTGTTCAAATTAGTGGCCACTGAAATTGACTGTATGTTTTTAACAACTTCACTGTGTTTGGTTTACACATCATTGTGGCAGAAGGATACAAATATGGACATAAACAAGGCAGGACTTTCAGAAGTTTTTCCCTGTTATTTGTAGGGAAACAAGGAAGCAGTAGGATATAAGGAGGAATAGAACATTTTGAATTTCTCTCCATTTTATTAAGTGCGTAGTTTATGCTTCTAGAAATTATAGGAGAGGAGCAGTACTTACCGTTAAAATGGCAGCCTAGTGCCTAGTAACCGCAGAAGTGTAAGTGTGGCAATAACAACTGGATTTCGTAGTGTTAAAAGTAAGTTTACAGCATCATTTTTAAATTGTTTCCACCTTCTAATGGGAGGATTGCTCATAGTTTTAATTAATGTATATGTTGGAACTTTTTTAAGTGCCATATAAATTCAATGTATTAATGTGCACTTTGATGCAACATGGTCTTGACATCTGCTTTCTTAAACAAAATGGTGAGGAAGGGAGTAATGGGACACTGTCCCACTCCTCCCCATCATGAATTATATTGTACACAAATGCTTTCTGAACTTAAAAGTTCCTGTACTTTTCTTTGTTATAGAATATGCCACATAACTGGAGGAGAAAGCATCCTGAGAAGGCAAAAATATAAAACTGTGACATTTTTGAAGCAGTAATAATGGTGAGCGAAGAGGTTAAAAGTATTAGAAAGGTGGAAAAAGCTATGGACGTATCAAAGTCTACACTGGCACTTCATGTTAAAAGATATACTGAATCTACTGACAATGATTCAACAAATTTCCAGTCAAATCTGACATGTTGCATGATTTTCACCTCTGAGGAAGAGGTAATGTTGGGAGACGACTTGTTAACATTATTTAAGATGCGTCACAGACTTGAAACTGTTCAGGTAAGAGTGTTAGGTTATCAGTATGCTATTGCAGTAAGTAAGAAATACCCCAAAACATGGGATGAAAACAAAACAGCTGGTTATGACTGGTCGAGGGAGTTCGTGGCATGGAACTGATAATTATCATAATGGTCACCAGAAGAAACTTGCTCAGGTAGAGCAACAAGTTTCAACAAAACCAATGTAGATGCATTTCTGAATAATTAAAGAATTGTTTTGGAAAAATACAAACTCCATACTACATATACAACTGTGACGAAACAGGAGCCACTACTGTTAACAATATTTGTGTTATTGCTGCACAGGGTAAGAGACATGTTTCACAGGTGACATCAATAGGCCATGGAGAAATTGTAACAGTACTTTTAATGAATGACATTGATAACATTGTACCATCTGTATTTGTTCACCATTTCCTCTGCACAGCAGTCATAGATTACAGCCTCTCTATATGTCTGTCTGCATCATTCAGTTCTCACTACAGTAATGTGTGAAGTGACTGGTTGCTTAATCACCCTGGCAAAACCATTACTATTTACTGCATTGGTAAACTTAAAGGGCAAGCATATCCCTTGGCTAGTAACAAAGAATATATCAGGTCTTTTTATTAGGCATGTATGTATACTTTCAACAGTGAACCCTTCACAAAAAATGAGTATTTTTTGTCATCTGTAACCAATTGTCCCATGCAAGTAGATACCAATGTCCCTGGCAAGAAATCCATTATACCAGGTGATGTTTCTCTTCAGAGCTTTTCAAGAGCCTGAAGAAACCCATGCTCTTGGCTATCACAAAATGCGCAAAATCTTGTGATAGCTGACAACTAAACTGTACAAGTAATTTATTACAAAAATTAATTTAACTCTTGCAGATATACTGCCATACCCCAAAGCTGAACCTTTTAAATCTGGTTAATGAGGGCAAAAAAAGGGAAATATAGATTTTTAACTAGCACTCCAGAAAAACTTGCAGCTGTTAAGATTGCAGTCGAGCAGATAAGAAAAATAAGCACCAAAACAGCAAAGATATTCTAACTTTAAGGAAAGTAAGAAAATTGATCCAAATTCTGAAACTTCTTTTGAAGTTATGACAATGGGACTTGAAGATAGTGATTATTGCACATCTTTTATAAGTCCCAGTTCTAGTGATATATGGAGTTGGAACTAATTGACTGGGGTGAAGAAGACATTGATATCAAACCAGGTGATTTTTTATTAGTTAGATTTTGTGTCGAGAAATCTATACTATACTACATGATGGTGCAATTCCTGCAGAGAGAGAAGAGTTGTCTGAAGGTATTCTTTCCAGAACAGAAAGACACAAGTTTTGTTGATAAACATGATGTTATGCTTAAATTGCCGGATCTAATTGAATTTGATGGTAGAGAGTGAATAACATCTCTGTTTTCTTTCAAGGTTAATTTGAAAAAAAATAATAATATTCTGTAATGCTGTTAAACCACATTGCCATATTGGCAATTATGTGTCATTTTTTTTATTGACAGTTGTGTATGTAACATTTTTATGGTAATTAATTTTGTAATACTGTAGTTATTTTGTCTAAGACTGAGTTATATAATGTTTATTCATATTCTTACAGTAATAGGCCTTCATAACCAGGACTGACTTTGCTTTCATTAATTTCAGTGGCTGTCCTAGTCCTCCCTCTACTTGTCCCACTCTGCACTTATAAAAGGGAGGAATGGGACATTTGACATAGGTACTGAGAGAAAAGTGTATTTGTGGTATTTTTAAACATATGCCACGGGGTTCTAGTCAATACATCATTACACAGAGACTTCCTCTGAAGTAAAAACATCAACAGAAAAAATATTTTTCCTATAAAGAGTCCCACTTCTCCTCAGTCTCCTGTTATTTTATCTATAAACATGCAATTTATCTCAAAATTGTTTTGTTTCATACTCCATATTCCTATAGGTTATTGTGTTTTTCTCTAATACTTTGGGTTTTTAATACGCTGTTTATAGCAAAAATAAAAATTTCCCAATGAAAGAAACTAAATGTATGTTAATTTTTTAATACATATTTGTTACTTTTCCTTTTTTGTTAACTAATGAATGTAAAGGGTGAAGTCCATAGACAAAATCTCTGATAAGTTATCTTATCTGTGTACGACTGACTGTGAAGCATCCCATACATCTTGTTTATACACATAGTATATAGGTTATACACACAGTTGTAAAAGTGGAGCATTTTTACACAATTTCCTTACTATGACTGTAAAATAATTTTTTCCATGCTGGCTGTTATGTATATCTAATGTTTAAATGCCATATGGTGTGTTTCAGATTTATTTATTTGACCAGTAATTTTAACTAGAAAGTGAATAACAATGGCTCATTGGGAGATAAACAAGAATCTTCTGCCCATGAAGGCACACTACTTTTTTTGGAATGCAGGTGAGTTTTTGAGACAATATGAATTATAATGTGATGTCCAACCATGAGCAACTTAATGAACAGACTTGAGATGAAGTTAGCTTTGAATCCCAGCTTCAACATCATGCTTTCAACAACCACAAAGAAATCACTATTGATGCTTCTATTCTACAGGAAATGTCTTGAGCAGAAACCACACATGTCCTAATATGTTAAATTTAGTTTGAAATGGTAACGTGACATAACTCACTAGTTTCTACAGTATAACAAGCACCGTAATGGCAATAATACAAACAAAAAAAATTAAAAGTATACAAATAATGTTTAAACAAATACGTTTATTGATTGTTTTTAACATAATACTAAGGACTATACAGGCTTTATAAACAATTTTAATCAAAAAATTATTTACTTGGAAATGTTTTTGAATGATACACTGTAATTACAGCACACTTAAGTACTATCAAATGTATCCCCTCCAAGGTGATAGCACCTTGTTCTTGTGTAAGTAGTAACAAAATTTTGATTGTTAATGTATCAGCTTCATGACTACTGCAAATCATTTTTGTCCAAGTACTGATAAACTTATGGCTCAGAATGATATGCTGGGAAATACATTTAAAGCCATCTATATTAAAAACCTTAATATGTAGCAAAATTGCATACTGCACTGTAATCACAGCTAGTGTTGTGCTATAAAATGTATAGCATTCATGACGACTGTTGTCCAGTTATTGTCTAAGAACCAATAAACTTCTGACTCGGGACGAGATGGCGTTTCTGGGAGACAAGTTTAGAGCCCTCTAGATTTGAAACCTTCTAATAAAGCTTTAAAATTCACATTACACTTTCAACATAACTGGCATATTTACTACAAAATGTGTCAGATGCATGGTGACTGAGCTTCACTTTTTGTCTAAGAACAGATAAACTTGCGACTTAGAACAATATGGAGATTCTATGTGACAAGTTTCGGGCCTTTTAGATTCAAAACCTTCCAATTAATCAGAAAAATTCACGTTTTATTCTAATCGCAACTGGTGTATGTACTACAAAATGCATCTGATTCGTGGCGACTGTGCTCCATTTTTTGTCTAAACCCTGATAAACTTGTGACTGAGAACAAGGTGGGAATTCCAGGAGACAAGAATACGGAATTCTAGTTTCAAAAACTTACAATGAAGCAGAAAAATTCACATTGTATTCTAATCAAACTGGCGTATATACTATAAAATGTATAATATTAGTGGTGATTGTGCTCCAGTTTTTGTCTAGTGCCAATAAACTTGTGACTTAGAATGTGATGGTGATTCTGGGAGGCAAGTTTAGGGCCTTCTTGATTCAAAACCTTCCAAAAAAGTAGAAAAATTCACATTGCATTCTAATTACAATTAGCAATTGTACTATAAAATGTATCAGATTCATGGCGACTGTGCTTCAGTTTTTGTCTAAGCACCGATAAACTTGTGGCTTAGAACGTGATGGTGATTCTTGGAGATAAGTTTAAGGCTTTCTAGTTTTACAAGTTTATCGGTGCTTAGACAAAAACTGGAGCACAGTAGCAGTGAATCTGATTCATTTTATAGTACATTCACTAATTGTGATTAAAGGGCAATGTGAATTTTTCTGCTTCATTCAAAGATTTTGAATCTAGAAGNTATAGTACATTCACTAATTGTGATTAAAGGGCAATGTGAATTTTTCTGCTTCATTCAAAGATTTTGAATCTAGAAGGCCCTAAAATTGTCTCCCAGAAAAACCATGTCATTCTAAGTCACAAGTTTATTAGTGCTTAAACAAAAACTGAAGCTCAGTCACCATGAATCTGATACATTTTATAGTATTTTCACCAGTTGTGATTAGAGTGCATAGTGAATCTTTCTGCTTCATTGGGTGGTTTTGAGTCTTAGAAGACCCTAANTTTCACCAGTTGTGATTAGAGTGCATAGTGAATCTTTCTGCTTCATTGGGTGGTTTTGAGTCTTAGAAGACCCTAAACTTGTCACCTAGAATCTCCTAGTACATGTTCTCTTCTTTCTGTGACATGCTTTCATAGTTTTTTTTTTGTGATGTTGGATGTTACCAGATATGCATGGAGCATCATTATTTGAAGCTGAAATTCGAAGCTAACTTCACTTTGGTAGCAAGAAGTGTCATGTTGGGGTCCTTTATTTTAAGTGCAATGACTGCACCAAGCTGCTGGACATCCTGGTTTTGCTTTTGCTCATCATCTTACCTAGGAACATAACATTCCTGTCCCTTCAGTCCAAAATTACAATCCTCACATTATAGGGTTGCAAATATGACTGATTGGCATGTTAAGTATTCTAATGCTTTCACACATCTTGAATGGTCTGCAAAATCCCAGGACCACCTAGAATAATGAGTGAAATGCCAGGGAAAACTTCCATAAAATCTGGCCACACAGTGCAATTCTTTTGTGCAACTGTGGCTGAACATTGTTACCACTTACATCCGGACACTTGTCCAGTCAATACCAAACTGAATCAACAATTTTTTAGTGCCCATAGTGCAGCGGTTAGAGCGCTTGACTTCCATCAAGGTAAATTGGGTTTGATTCCCAGTAGGGTCACTTCCGGTTTTTGCACATGGGAATCGTGCCAGACGATGTCATTGGTCTGTACGTTTTCTTGAATATCTCTCATTTCCCCTGCCTTTGCATTCTAGCGCTGCTCCATATCCACCTCGTTTCATCCTCATATGCTCTCAAGATNTCTCTCATTTCCCCTGCCTTTGCATTCTAGCGCTGCTCCATATCCACCTCGTTTCATCCTCATATGCTCTCAAGATCGCGCACTGTTAAGAGCTGCCCAAACCTGTCCACTCTCCACATTGTTATTTTGCTCATTGTGATATTACACTCTATNCGCGCACTGTTAAGAGCTGCCCAAACCTGTCCACTCTCCACATTGTTATTTTGCTCATTGTGATATTACACTCTATGAGGTATGTTTTAGTCACAGGTGATTAATTTTTTATTCAGTGAGCTTACCATGATTGAAATACATTCTTTTGCAGCTAGCTAGCAAGTATAACTATGACACAAGACAATGGTTCTGTGGCTTTCTACAAAAGATAATATTAGTGTATGAGGGCTGACAGATTCAGATATCTCTACTGACATTCATATTATTGGAAATGAATATGTTGAACATCACATTGTGTGATCGTTGTGTAGGAACAAATTACCTTGAAGGTGTTGAAGAACCAAAAAGCATTTAAGAACTATCCAGAACTTAACAACTAGCCAATTAAATAAAATTTCCTATAGAATATTATTTTATATTAAGATGGAGAGATGGTGTAATTATCTAAAAAAAAAAAAGAAACCTCTCCCATTCCAGTTCTCTACTGAACATCNATTTAGATGGAGAGATGGTGTAATTATCTAAAAAAAAAAAAGAAACCTCTCCCATTCCAGTTCTCTACTGAACATCTTTTTGCCCTCCAGCGCACGCGCGCGTGCGCGTGCGTGTGTGTGTCTATATATATCTCTGTGTGTGTGTGTGTGAGNTTTTTGCCCTCCAGCGCACGCGCGCGTGCGCGTGCGTGTGTGTGTCTATATATATCTCTGTGTGTGTGTGTGTGAGTTTTTTTTTTTTTTAATGAATGGGTTAGAAATTGGTTAAATCAACATGTTTTGTTGCAGGTCTGGCTCCAGTAGTTCCTTTCCTTCCCATCTATGCAAGACAGTTAGGCTTCTCAAGCATCGCCGTGGGGACAATGTATTCCTTCCTGCCTATTTTGAGGATGATTTCCAAGCCATTCTTTGGATTCATTGCAGATCGTTTCCAGCTGCAAAAGACACTCTTCCTAGTATTTCAGACTGTTGTTATGCTGTGTTTCTTCTTCGTCCAGTTTATTCCAGAGATACCGAAGACCTCCCATATTTTATTGGACTGTGATCCTCTCTCTTACCTCAAGAATTGTCATGGTGGAGTTATTGATGACAAAACTCTTGGCAAATTGAAGGCAGAAGATGCAGTGACTTGCCAGGTAATGTATGGGACAAATTTATTTCATTATCATACCATAAATCTATTTGATAGTTTTCAGTATACAAGTGCACACAATCGTTCACACATTATGATTTTATGTCACTTGTGTTACATTATTTGGAATATTTATGGTAGTACTGTGATAGTTTTGTTCAAGATGTTTAATTTTGCTGCATTTATTTTCTGATATTTTCAAAGTTCTGAGAATTTCTATCCTAGTAACTGATACATGTAACTGTGAATTGACTTCAATTCTGTCCGTTACCTTGAAGTGAAGTTGTACTCTGTACTTATAACATGTACGATTTGCAACAGTGGTGGTTAGTGTATATTGACACTGTAGTCTTACGTTAACAAGTTCGTGGTCTAAACTCCCTCATACTCCTGCTCATAACACAGAGCAGCTATGCAAGAATGTACAGCCTCATGCATAAAGTTTATTGGACTGAGAAGGTTTTCAAAAAGTGAAACTTGGGCACCCACTGCTACAGTTGTGCATAGTGTGGCAAAATTGAGAACACACTCACTTCCTTCCCCTATCATGTCAACTCCTGATACTTGCCTGTGCATGCAGCACCAGCACTCAAGCGAGGAGCCAGGCAGTGCAGACATGTTAAGGTAAGTGGCACATCCGAAACTGCAGCTAGTGATCATTACAAGATATGTAAGAGTCTGTCTTACAGTTTCTTGTACAGGAAATCTTAGGAGAAGTTGCAGTAATAGGTCTGCACCTTCAGTGTGTTGTGACAGGGCTTGACTCTTTATTGTACTCAGTATCGCATGTAATAATGGGGGTTTTTTTCCCCCCTTTAGTGCTTTGCCTTTTGTATGAATATTAAACTTTCTTATGTCCCACTTTTCATAGCTGTTTTACCACAAACCTTCTTGCATACATCATACATAGTCCTACAATCTAACTTGCTCTTTGCCCCTACTCCATGCTTAGTCTCTAAAGTACCCTGCCACAGAACCCAAAGTGTGCTATTCTTGGCTGGCATCGGGGAGGGGGTAATTCATAGTAAACAAGGCTGTACACATGACTGGAAACTTCAAGCAGTGATCAAACTAGGTGCATTACCGCGAGGGGTTTTGGTACCTACTTCGTTCCACCACTGCCAGGGGCTTTGACCTGTCACAGTCAATCTAAATTGCATGCCCTACTGATCTCTTAACTGGTTCACTGGGGATTTTTTCTACCTGGTTAGGCAAGAGACCTTCACTTTTTCCTAAGTGTTGCAATATGACATTGAACTCCTCTGTTAACCATCCAATGCACTTAATTTGGCTTCCTCGAGAGAAGTAATTTCAACCACTTGTTCCCAATACTTATCTCTATATGTAGTAGTTTATTGTTATAAGTTGCAGTTGAAAGAGCTGCCCACATCCATTGTGGAAACTGTAGTGTATATCCATGATTGATTGTTTGCATTCTCATCATGTAGCTCGGAGCTTGCCAATTATCATGAGAATATATTGAATCAGGGCACCTGACTGTTCTTTGAATGATCCTGGTTTTGAGACCTGGTTGGTTCAGGAATTTTTTTGAAATGAAAAATTTTTTCCCATGGTGTACTGCAGAAGGCAGACCACTGCAGAATCATCCTGCTTAGTGTCTCATGGTTTGCATCTCTAAAACTTTGTGTGGGTTCCATACATGAAGTTGCAGTTGGTTTGGATTATGCTATTTTTCATTTTGCAGACAGTGTGTGTGGTGGAAAATACGCAGGTGCTGAACGAGATGTGTGCTCAGTGGAGGACCCCCCAGTACTGTGCTTCTGTTGTACATCACGAGCCAAACACATCTCTGAATGTGAACTTTCAATCCCACCTTTTAATGGAGCACACGTTACAGGTAAGCTGTTTTGTAAATTTTGAATTGTAATACAAAGTAAGCTGCTTGTTGTCTTATTTTATTTTGAATTTTGTATAATAGTGCTGGCAACTCATGTTAAATGAATTATTTGCTGGCACAAATTGACCTGTTTTTTAAAATATGCCAATGTTGCATAAGAAAGTTATTTCTTTTATAGAGGTCTTGTAGTCCTTTGTAGACAGGATTAATAACATATTGTGTGTGTCAGGTAATGAAGCATACTGCCATTTTATGGGTGATAATGATTTGGTTTTCATGCACACTGGTTGTGAAATAGGAGCTATACAGTCTGCACAACTGCCATTTGTAAGTAATAATTCTATTAAAACAAAAACTAAATCTAACTTTTGAACTACACCACATAAAAGTAAAATTTATTATTCTTTTGTATGAATGAAAGCTAAAACAACTACAATAAGAGTAATTTATTTGAAAGCGAGAGCTCATCAAGTGTGTGCATGTTTTCACATGAACCATCAGAGAAAACATGTTTTTATGTGGTTCATCATTACTAATTAAAGATTTTTGTGCCCACATCTTTCTTTGGTCATTAGTGTGCACCATAGTTTGTTGACACATGTCCATTCTGTAGTATGCCATTTTTTGGTTGCTAGACATCTTTAAAAGGTGTGGAAAACTGGTGACTGGTGTGTATGTGTATTAAAGATGCATGTCATACTGTAGTATATCAGGATAAAGACATACCTATTGTAATTATTTTTGCTGTGTTTCAAAATCCAGTAGAATGTCAAACCATTGTACAGTAGTGTGTCACTGTTGACACCCCTTTTATTAAAACCATCTCTCTTTAAAGACCCATTTTTGAGGAACCGTATAAAATTTTGTAAAAAAAAAAAAGAGTAGGGAATTTGAGGGAATTCATCTAAAACATAAATCACTATGCATTGTGTTTCTTTTGTCAAACACAGTACTCCAAGCAGTGCATATCTAAAAGTAGAGGNAAGAGTAGGGAATTTGAGGGAATTCATCCAAAACATAAATCACTATGCATTGTGTTTCTTTTGTCAAACACAGTACTCCAAGCAGTGCATATCTAAAAGTAGAGGTCACCTCCATTTTAATGTTGTACAGAGGCCGGGATAAGTCAAAATCTGTCAAATTTTTCAAACTCTGTGTTAAGATCATCCCTCATTTACGACCCTATTCGTGGAAACCATGATGAGTCTTAACAGTGGGGTTCTACTGTTTATAGAAAAAATTTTCTGACCAGTTGGTATATGCCTGTATCACAGGAAAATAACAATGAACCATAGGAAAATGGTTTTAGCNTTAATGTTGTACAGAGGCCGGGATAAGTCAAAATCTGTCAAATTTTTCAAACTCTGTGTTAAGATCATCCCTCATTTACGACCCTATTCGTGGAAACCATGATGAGTCTTAACAGTGTTTATAGAAAAATTTTCTGACCAGTTGGTATATGCCTGTATCACAGGAAAATAACAATGAACCATAGGAAAATGGTTTTAGCNAAAAAATTTTCTGACCAGTTGGTATATGCCTGTATCACAGGAAAATAACAATGAACCATAGGAAAATGGTTTTAGCCATGCAGAATAAATATGTGTGTTAAAAAGTGGGTGGAATGCATTAGAAATATGTGGCTCTTATAAATACATTATCATGTAAAATGGAGCTCATTACTCATCACATTCATTATCTAAAAGAGAAGAACAAATAACTTTCATTAAATTCACACTATGAAGTTTGGAGTGAATCATGGTTGTAGCTTTTATCTTTTGTGGCTTATTGCAAATGCAACCAACTTTAAAGAAACTGCGTAGAGTATGTAGCAACTCCTCACTACAAACACAGGGCAAACAACCAGTTTTCATTGCTTCAGCAGTTACAGCTTCAGAAATCACAACACATGGTATCCACCCCCCCCCCC
>NQII01002247.1:68613-141645 GCA_002778355.1 Clitarchus hookeri | reverse complement strand
TGTGTGGTAGTGTCAAATGATGTGCACATAACATTCACAATTCCTAGACATTTGCGTATTTGCGAGGGATCCATCCCTTGTGTTTTCTCTACCATCCATCCATCTTGCCTGAATCAATTGTAAACATGATTTGTCACACCAGGTGGAAACATTATTTGTCCAATTATCTGGCGTGATGTATGATGAATAAGTGTTCCATATCCCAGATCGCATAATATCCGCACCCTTGTTTTTAAAGACCAAAAGAATATTTAAAAACCTGCATAATGTCTGCACCGGATTTCTACAGCAGGCAATGCAATCTTGGCCACCCTTGAGGTGATAACTGTGAGAAAATTGCTGTCAAGGTTTTGATCTTGGGTTGTCTATTCTCTCCAGCAGCTTAGAAGGGTTATAGAGAGGAAGGGGAAGGTCACTGAGTGAAACAAAGTATCAGTAAACACAGTTCTAAGGCTGGGAAGTTCCTGGAGCTTGACACACAAGTTTTAAATTTCATCTGTGAGTTAAGAAACAATGCCTGTGCGGTCTCATGTGAATGGTGCAAGTGAAGGCGTGAGAAATGGCTTGTTTAGTGGACATTACACGTACGGAATTTACACTAAAGCTAGTCAGTCGTAGATGTGTTACACAATTCATGCGCCATCAAAACTTTTCTCTGCATTCTAGAACATCCCCAAACCAAAAGATGCCAAAAAAAACCTACAATGAAAAGTTGCTGCAATTTCTGTGTTTTGGTTACTAAGCAGGAAAAAAAAACTTGATTATTACTTTTTTTTTTTTTCCAAGTTAGTAATGCGGACAAAACATTTGTTTGACCTGCTGCAAAGTATTACAATAAGTCCGAAGGGAGCAGCATCACCATTTGTGCCAGAACACAAATAAATCAGGTTCAGCGCTTTATATTTTGAATTAATAAACATACAATAACTTCAAAATACTACCCTTGAACAATCAATTAAAAATTTGCATCACATCCAAAAAACACTACATTGAGATAATTCATCACAATTAATTTCTTCAATAATAACAATTGCTTGAAAAGGAAATAAATCTGAATTACAACTTTCAAAAGAACTAGATTTATAAAATTACAATGTTCAAACTTAGTTTCTTCAATAACGATTCAAAAAAATCATTAAGTAGTTGACTAGAATATGACCCCATTTTACTTAGTGATCTACCGAAAAGGAGGGCAGCAAGAACCATGACCATCAAAGACTCCATTTCTTAAAATGCACATTTTAAAAATTACCATTAAAACATTACTTTCGGTGGAGACAGTCATAGACGACCCAGCAAAGCTCCTACCAAATAAAAACATTTCAAAACTAACCACATTTAAACCGTATGATAAAAGCCCAATGAAAGAGGCGGGGAAACAACTTACCATAAAAAAGATTAAGGCTTGGGCAGTCAAAAAGGGAACAAACACTACACGTTAAAACATGGGAAAAACAGTAACACAACATTTTAGTTAGTCAAAAACAAAATTTAGACTGGCAGCCAAAACAACAATTTATAAAAAACTAGCAATACTGCTTACCCAAGACAAACACAATTATGCCACAGAAAATACCAAAACATTTAAAAACAGCCCATAAACACGCTGATCATTCTCCACGATTCACTATTTTAACTCCCCATTGCTCAGCGACTTGAGCAAACAAGTAAAATTAATTTATTAACATGACAGCAGTTACATTCTGCTGGACGAAAAGGTGCAGCGGCTAAGCCATTCTGAAGGTCTCTGCAGGCGACATATTTCAGACGTCGGTGGGGCGAAGAAAGGGAGGAGCCCAGGCTGCATCTAAGACTGATGTAGCAGTCATTCCAGGAGACCTGACATCCATCCTGCAGCCCCTGGATGTGTCCATAAATGAACCATGGCTGTATTTAGTGTGAACGGCAGATGACAGTCATAAACTTACGCCAGGGGGCAGACTGGAAAGACAGTCACTCATGCACTCACTCACTCTGATTTGCCACTGGGTCAAAGGAAACTTTCTTGTTAATTTTGGTTGTTATTTTTCTGTAGCATTTGTTGTGGACTCATGTGTTCAGCATGTTTTTGCCTTTTTTGGGTTTATTTCTAACATAAAACATACTTTGGTTAACATGTAATGTCGGACCACTATAATCTTCTTGTGTAAATAAATAACCAAAAAGAAGCAGCCTTTGCTTTGAGTGAGTTAAAATATGTGCTAGTAACACTTAAAAAATTGTCAAATATATTTACTTAAAGTAAAGCAATTGTTGTATGTGGCATCTTACATTTATTGTGAGGGTAATAGGTATATTTTTTCATAAATGCTTAAACAAAAACATTGGTTCCTCTGCGAGTATGCTGAAATCTTTACACTAACTGCAACAGAATAATGTTGTAATATATTATTATTGATTTCTGTGAAGTAATGTTTACTATTTGTGTAGTATATAACTAACATACCAACATCTCAAATAACCTGAGAATATTTGAGGACTTTCACATGCATTGCAGCTCAACAGGCTATAGGTAGGTGAAACCCAGCAAGGACTCTCATTACAAAACCAGTTTAAATAAATAAATTTCAAAAAGTTTCATTACAAAATGTAATCCAGAACTATTAAACTATAATTAAATTGAATGTCACCTGCAATTTGCATAAGTCAGTATTATTGCTGTACATAAATGTCAGCTTCAAACTGCACTGGCCTGCAGCAGGATACAGTCCCTCTTGTATGATCAGTAATACCATTAAGGGTGTTGGCCACAAAAAACTTTTAATTTTATATTTTTACCACATACTGCTCAACTTGTAGACATTATCTGCGACTACTTTTCCCTCAGATAAAATTGTTTTTAATCTCGTGGTTTTTTTGCAAAATGACAGGCCAAATTTTAAATGTTACCGTTTTTGTAATGTACAAATAAAATAAACCAAACTATTTGCGGAAAATTTAACAAGGGTAACTGAAAGGTCGTGTCTTAATTCATTTTAAGGCATGCTTGGCATAAGTTATTTTACAAAAATTCAGGGACAGCCACAAATAAAAACTATCCAAGAATTTCCTTATTATCAGCAATTTTTTTGAAATGGCAAAAACATTTCCTTTTACGATTTTATAGATTTATTGAAATAGCTCTTGGCATCTTCTCACTGTGTGAATTATCAGAATTCTGTATGTAAGTTAGTTACCATTATTTATACATTTTTAAAATGGTAAAATTTTGACTTTGACATTAATTTATACAAAAACTAGGTGCTCAAAATATAGAAATTTTTTGCGACAAACGAATAATGTTGGACATATTGTGGTTCAAATATAAAATTACACATTTTTATGTGGCTAACGCCTTTAAGGGATAGTGACCATCTCGCTTGCAATAACCAATAAAATTTCTAATATTATCTAGGGTCTAAATTAGTTGTAACACATAGTATTACCTTTAATTAAAATTCTTGAACAATTGTTAATTACATAACAAAATTAGCATGGATTTACTGTGTTATTACTTGTTTGATAAGTAAGTATTTAATCATTTCTTCAACAGTTAAATGTATGTGCTGACTTGGCAAGTAAAAGTCATGGACCAATAAAGTTCAGTACGTGAAAGGAGTAGTTGGAATGAAATTGTTTATATTGAAAGGTCAGGTTACCTTATGATAACGGTTAAAATATCAAATACCATGTACAACAGAGCTGGCAGTATGAGAGCCCTCAGCTATTTTAATTGGCCCTCAATATTTTGCAGATCGGCACACTGGGTCAGAGTTAAGGTCAAATATGTTCCCCCACATGTTCTCTTGGAAACAGGTTGCAACATCTTGCTGGCCACATGAGTACCTCAGTATTTCACAGGCAGTCCATGAACACGTGTGCTCTGTGTATGTAGAAATGCATTTTCTCGAGTACCAGGCTGCTATCTTATGAGGATGCAGGACGTCACTGACATGCTGATATGCCATCAAGGTCCCCCAATCACTACCAGAGGTGACCCGAAGTCATGCCTTTTGGCTTCCCGCACCAAGATGCCGGGAGTAATGCCATTATGTCTTTCCACAACACTAGCAGGATGTGTACACTCCTCTCAGCGTTGTACTTACACACACTCACTTGTGGTAATGCAGAACTGAGATTCATTGTTCAACATGATGTGAAGCTCCTCAAAACATGATGTGTAGCTCCTCATTAAAACATGATGTGTAGCTATACTCATTACTTTGTTTCTCCCAGTTACAGTACCACTCCAAATGCTTCCATCTCTGTTCTGGTGTTAATGGTGGCATACACATGGGATGGTGAACCCGTAGTCCAGCTGAGCCAGTTTTCTAGACGTGATGCGGTATGAAACAGGGTGTTTTAGTTTGTCCGGTAGATGTCGGGCACCAACGTCATGGAGTTGCATAATGCTTGGAGCACAGTACGGCAATCTTTCCTTGGTGTGGTGGCCTTTGCCGACTGTAACCTTCACATTGTATGTAGCTGCCATCATGTACCCATCAGTTCCAGAAGCAGAGCTAGACTATTGGTAGACTTTTGATTTGAAGCATTGGTGTGGGACATTGTCTAATCGTTTTAGGAAACAATACTAAATTAATTAAATAAAATCAGTATTTCTAAACTATTTTTATAGATTATTTCAGTTTAAGAACATTCCCAGGACAGTTTCTTGTCAAAGTAACAGTTTTGGAGGTAAGGAGGTTATGTCCCTGTAACCCATCCCCCCCATCACTCCTTGTGGATCCACTTTTGACAATCCAACTTCAGGTCATTGTGACATTAGAATGCTCCACGTGTGGCAGTTGCATGATAGTTCCATCCGACCTCATGCAGACCCACAATGCCGTCCCTATCAAACTCCATAAATTTTGTGAGACATACTTTGTGTTCAGAGACCTTGCATCACTTTGTTGACTGATTGATGCTTTGCACATGGCCTGTATCATCATTACAATAATGGTGGAACAACTAATGCACTCTGGTGGCCATTCTGTACAGTACAGATTCTTACAACTCTAAATCATTTACACCCCTGGTGGTAGGTACCTACACTAAATTACCTACTATTTAGACCATTCCTTCTGAGTTCTTCAATTTTTTGACAGTCAGTGTATTCATCAATAATAGACTTAAGATAATGCAATAGTATTCCTACATAATTATAGAAAATTTACGAAACTAAATTTTAATACATAGATTAAATTTGGGTTCATTGCAAAGGGTTAAAATATTAATACCAACATAAATGAGTTAATGACTATAATTGTCAGCTGTAAAATTTTTCCTCTTAATGAAACAAAGCAACAAGGGAAAGAAAAAGTTACTTTTAATAATACACTTACACTTTTATTTTCACAGTCAAGCATTATGATAAATCGTTACTTCTTGGTTAAGTAAGATAACCATTACTAAATGAGAGGTATGCAGGGTGAATGATTTTGTGATTACAGTACCAAAATTCTGTTGAGTCTGATAATATTTATCATTTACCTCAGCATAATTCCTGTTTGGTACCAAAAAAATGGCAAACACACAAATAAATGTTTTATTTACAGTGTATTGATTCAAAGAAAAACTTATTTTTTTCCTTCTTTCATCGTGTTGTAATATTTTTTTTGTGTGTGTTCTTTTGTTTTATCTGCACTGGACTGGATGTTATTTTTTGATCTTTGTATTTGTTATCCAGTTTTGTGGTATTCTTGATTTTTGTATATCTGGTAGACTCATTGGATTTTGTTGCACACAAGATTACTTGAATTTGGTTTTCAGTTTTTTAATTAGTATTGTTTTAGTTAATCACAATTTTTTATTTTGACAGTTTGATTATTTGCATCTATACATTTAATTTTCCACATCTGTCCAGATATAAAAACTAGCCCCCCCCCCCTCCTCTCCTCAAATTCTCGACCTTTTTGCATTGTTTATGTTGGCTTCAATGTGTAATTTTTTCTTTTGATTGTGTTTGTTTATGTGGAGTCCTATTGTAATTCACCAACCTAGGTAATAGAGAATGTACAATTAAACTCTGAATGTAAATGCTCATATGGTGATTGACAAGGAGGCCAAGCACAAATATGCCAATGACCCCGGATCACAGGAATGCACACGGCCAAAGATGAGTTCAGAATGACTTCTCCAAACCTAGTCTTGAGCCCAGTGATCCTTGTTCTTCTTCCTCCTTGTTTTGATGTGCACTGCCCTGGTGCAGCACAGGATTGTCATGAAGTTTGGCTGTGTGCAAATGCATGCTTCATCAAAACAGCAGGGATATAGGCGAGGTTTTTTCCTCAACCACTAAATAAAATAGGTTATCTCTGATGTCAGAGTACTGTGGTAAGAGAAACATACTTTAAAATGTACACACCTTGCGTAACGATAACACAGGGTGCCTTCTAAAACATCAAAACATAATGGCTCACTGCAAGCTTAAGCATAATGCAAATAAGCCACATCCCAAAATTCCATGTTTTATGCTGTTCAAGCATTTTATTATTTCTTGTATTTACTTTAGAACTTGTAAATATATTGTTAATGCTCTGTTACCATGGAGCACAAGTACGATAACATTGTTAGATCATCTGTTTGGAGCTGTGATATGAAACATGTTTGTGTTGCACAGGTTAAAAACTGCCTTTTCTTCCGTATCCACAAAGTAGTGTTTGACGACAGTACTGAACACACACCATATTGCAGTAACCTGACGTCTATTCCATGCACTGTGCATTGCAGCAGCATGTTGGTGAATGTCGTCATCACACAGGCTGCTATTGGGAGTTCCACAGTGGCGTTACCTCAGTTCTGGACACTCTTAATTCTCCTGAGCGTCACCATGATTGCCATAGCCTCCGTCACAAGTGTCGGGGACACTATTTGCTTCATAATTTTAGGTGAGTTAGAACATTAATGGTCTCTCAGAAATGACATAAGCACGACAACTTACAGGTTATTGNAGCACGAGAACTTACAGGTTATTGCAGGTAGAATACTACAAATAGCCTGACAAATTTTTTTCATAAGGATGCAGAATTTTAATGTTTTGCTGGTGCACCTGCATGAAAAAATGTGTTTTTCAACTATTTGTTTGCTTCTATCAGCAATTATTACCATGTGAGTANTGCAGGTAGAATACTACAAATAGCCTGACAAATTTTTTTCATAAGGATGCAGAATTTTAATGTTTTGCTGGTGCACCCGCATGAAAAAATGTGTTTTTCAACTATTTGTTTGCTTCTATCAGCAATTATTACCATGCGAGTGTTTTTTTTCTTCTCGCTCCCATGATTATTATTAGGTTATTGTCCATTTCATGTAAGTGGGGTAAATTTTGGCAGTTCTAGAAAAGTAGCGTGGCCACAATATACTCTTCCACCACAGCTGTTCTGTCAATGATGAACACAACAAAATAAATGTGAGTCCAACGCACACATGCATTTTCCTCATGTTACCTGTCATGGCAGGCACTTGAAAGACTGAAGTTAGCTAACTAACTGCCATCCAGTAATCAATGTAAAATGTTATATCTGGGTTATAATTTCAACCTGTTTTATTTTTGTAATGTCCAAGTTAGCTTGCTGGGGCTCTGTTTATTTTATTTCAAGGGATAAAGAGGGGAGGGAGGTGCCTTCAGTTCACAGGGCCTGCTACACTGAGCTGATCGTGTGCAGTGCAGTGCCGATGCTATTTTGGAATTTGACTGGCCCATGCGAATGTGATGTGACGTCAGTGCTAGCAGATGGGCACTCTACTTGTAATTGGCTAAGGTATATGTGTCGCAAGTCGTGAGCCAATGAAATGTAAAGTGTGGGAAACCCGTAAACTGTTCCGAGTACAAACAAATGTATATCGAAGTGAGTACTTTGCTGTTGATGTTGTATTAAATATTTATTTTCTTTGTGGTCAGAGCTGATTTGCTGAGTTGCAGACTGGTATGTGTAGGTAGTTCTACACATTAAAAATCTCGGTAACAAAACATCTTTCACTTAAAATTCCATGGTGCCAAATGAAAATAAATGTGTTACAATTTCTTGAATTCTATACTACGTAAATGAAACTGCGTGGAACTACACTGTAGGTGTTTGAGGAAGTAAACAATCAACATGAAATATTTTTATAATGAATGTAATAAGTGAAAAAACTTGGCAATCGTTCTGTTCCTTATTTCGGACCACAGGAACTATACTCACCAGCTGACAATCAGCACGTAGCAAGTGAGGAATTGGCACTGCGGTTAACACTGCATTGCATTGCATTGCATTGCACTGCAGATAAACAGCTCATTGTAGCAGGGCCATAACGTCTTTCGTGAGATGGCATTGTTTTGATGTTCTTCCTATAAGTTTGTGTCATTTTGAATTGCATTTGGTTTTGATGGAGCAGTGGAAAATTTTGCGTGTACAGAAATAACATTCAAATTGTTATAACTTTGAAAGTATTAACTTCAATGAAAGGACAAAATATAATTCGTACATCGCTCTTCATACAGTTGCAGCAATAAATACACACCCATTTTTACTGAAGTTAACCTTGCACTCGTGGGCTTTACAAAACAGGCAGATTAAACCAATATTATTTTTACACTACAAAAGAGCTGAAAAAACAATTTTAGGTCATGTGCATTTCAAAAATTGTAGTAATTGTTTAGAAATACATTACTTACGAAACATGCTAACTTACTGTTTGTGATTTGTAAACTCTTTAACTGTTTTTCTGTGGAAATCCTTGCATGATTACCTCACTAAAGTCACGTTTGTTAGTTACAGATATTAATTAATTAACTTGCAGAATCATTTGGTAAAATTAACACTTCGTGCATTTTCTGAAAGCAACAAACTTAAACTTTGAAATGTAAATTATATTAATGGCGCTTCATGGTAGACATTGATTGGAAAATGGCAGAACAAGCTGTTTTAGGAAGCTGTAAAGGTGTGCCAATAATATTACATATCACTCAAATAAACACACTGAAACAGTTCCAGAAGCCAACTATGCTTAATGAAAGCAAATACAAAGATAATTAACTATTGATAAAATATTCAGGGACTNATAAAGAGGGGAGGGAGGTGCCTTCAGTTCACAGGGCCTGCTACACTGAGCTGATCGTGTGCAGTGCAGTGCCGATACTATTTTGGAATGTGATTGGCCCATGCGAATGTGATGTGACGTCAGTGCTAGCAGATGGGCACTCTACTTGTAATTGGCTAAGGTATATGTGTCGCAAGTCGTGAGCCAATGAAATGTAAAGTGTGGGAAACCCGTAAACCGTTCCGAGTACAAACAAATGTATATCGAAGTGAGTACTTTGCTGTTGATGTTGTATTAAATATTTATTTTCTTTGTGGTCAGAGCTGATTTGCTGAGTTGCAGACTGGTATGTGTAGGTAGTTCTACACATTAAAAATCTCGGTAACAAAACATCTTTCACTTAAAATTCCATGGTGCCAAATGAAAATAAATGTGTTACAATTTCTTGAATTCTTTTTTACGTAAATGAAACTGCGTGGAACTACACTGTAGGTGTTTGAGGAAGTAAACAATCAACATGAAATATTTTTATAATGAATGTAATAAGTGAAAAAACTTGGCAATCGTTCTGTTCCTTATTTCGGACCACAGGAACTATACTACCAGCTGACAATCAGGACGTAGCAAGTGAGGAATCGGCACTGCGGTTAACACTGCACTGCATTGCATTGCACTGCACTGCAGATAAACAGCTCATTGTAGCAGGGCCATAACGTCTTTCGTGAGATGGCATTGTTTTGTTGTTCTTCCTATAAGTTTGTGTCATTTTGAATTGCATTTGGTTTTAATGGAGCAGTGGAAAATTTTGCGTGTACAGAAATAACATTCAAATTGTTATAACTTTGAAAGTATTAACTTCAATGAAAGGACAAAATATAATTCGTACATCGCTCTTCATACAGTTGCAGCAATAAATACACACACATTTTTACTGAAGTTAACCTTGCATTCGTTGGCTTTACAAAACAGGCAGATTAAACCAATATTATTTTTACACTACAAAAGAGCTGAAAGTGCAATTTTAGGTCATGTGCATTTCAAAAATTGTAGTAATTGTTTAGAAATACATTACTTACGAAACATGCTAACTTACTGTTTGTGATTTGTAAACTCTTTAACTGTTTTTCTGTGGAAATCCTTGCATGATTACCTCACTAAAGTCACGTTTGTTAGTTACAGATATTAATTAATTAACTTGCAGAATCATTCGGTAAAATTAACACTTCGTGCATTTTCTGAAAGCAACAAACTTAAACTTTGAAATGTAAATTATATTAATGGCGCTTCATGGTAGACATTGATTGGAAAATGGCAGAACAAGCTGCTTTAGGAAGCTGTAAAGGTGTGCCAATAATATTACATATCACTCAAATAAACACACTGAACCAGTTCCAGAAGCCAACTATGCTTAATGAAAGCAAATACAAAGATAATTAACTATTGATAAAATATTCAGGGACTNCCAGTTCCAGAAGCCAACTATGCTTAATGAAAGCAAATACAAAGATAATTAACTATTGATAAAATATTCAGGGACTTGCATAAACATGATGAAAAAGAGCACATTCACAATGGCATTCGTCAGGCTGGAAACATCTCACTGATCATAAGTGTCTGCGTGCTCCATCGTTATTGCTTTGATAGGTGTGGTTATGATCTGTAGAAATTAATTATAGTTTTGATCAATGAAATTTAGTGTGTATATTTTTGTTTCAATAGTTGAGTGCCATGAGAATTTGATTTAGAACATGTGCGGACAGTTTGGTGTGTAGATGCAGATATAGCCAGATGTGTATTTTTAAGAACGCACGAGACAAAATCACAACCTTTGAATAACATAAAATTAATCATTTTAAATCAGCATACAGAATTCACTCAGAAATGACTGGAAAGCAGCAAACTACAAAATGCAACCAATAAAAATAAGTTTCATATGATTTATTGAAATAGGTTAAAAGAAGATGCAATGAAAAATTTGCTGACAGTAAATTGCAACTTTAGTGAAAAGAATAAAATGATGCATCTAAGATTTTAACTTAAAAATATCACTCTTCTAGCAAAATTTAATTAGTGGGGATAAAAGTAAGAAAAGAAAAAACTTAAAGTATTCTTAGACTGTAAAAGAAAATGTTATGTTAACAAAGTTCAAGATCAAAAGTTCATCGTACTTAAACACATGCTAAATGACATTCTGAAATGTAACTGTTCTTTCCAAATCTCAAACAATATTATTTAAATCAAATTGCAAAAAAAAATTTCTCTCGAAATAATGTTAATGTACTTTTGTCAATGAAAAGTCCTCAAATTAGTATTCAAAATTAATGGTAATGCCAACTAGCTTCTATTATTAGGCAAATCCCAGTTCTATTGGGTTATGGTGAAAAGCGCAGAATAAATTATTGGAAAGCTACTTCAAACAATAGTAAACTTAATTTTCAATCCGACGACAGCGGACACCTAGCAACCCCTCTGGATGTGCACAAAGGGTGGCATCAGTAAATTGATACAGCATCATACCAAATCATGGATGCCATCAGCACCTTCATGATCTTACTCTACAGTGTTGTACCACATCATGGATGCATCAGCATCTTCTTGATCATCTATAAATCTCACTCAAAATTTATAACGTGTTAAGGTTGGCTCCACGACCTGTTTTATAACTGTCATTGGTGCCTAACATTATCACTTACTTCTGGTGGGCAAAACTAAACCAAAAACTTACGATGGCACTGGCAATTTTCTGATGGAAAATCCCAATGATTGCGGAAATGTCTGCCCTGTTTGAAGTTCCCACCAAGAAGCCGACCTTGGAGCAAGGTCATGGACCTATCAAAAGCTGCCAAGACACGCAAGTTCTAGATCCGGGGCACTATGGGTTACAAACAAAACGAAAAACTAAACTTAAAAAACTCTAACCCAAACAAAAAAAATACAATAGAAAAATTATAACTTAAAAATTATTACAGTTAATAACAATCAGAAAAATCATTGAAAAGTCATTAATATATTTATGGGTTAGAAATTTAAATATTTAACAAAACCCTATAAAATGGATTGGTGATTAAAGCAAACTGTCACCTATGTTGAGGTAAAAAATAAAAATAATTAAGAGAAAATAAAAATTACTGACTTACATTTATATAAATATTCTTGAAATTAAAATAAACATAAAATTCTATGCCCCATATACTGTTACACACCTGATATTAAACTATTTTCATCTAAGAATTCCATTTTTTGACAGCCAGTGTGTGGCAACATGTCATAAATGTAATTAACAACATCCCATACAGACAGTTGATGTGTTGACCAAGTTAACCAACTTTTAACTCGGGGTCTGCAGCTGGTCAGCAGCCAATTGGCAGGGTGTATGTGATTCACTATTAATAAATATGTCATGACGGACGAGCCAACGAAATGCAAGGTCAAGCTGCGCAGGCGCAAACAAAGACAGGAAAATGAGTATTTGGTTTATATTGTTAATACTGAAACAATATATGTAATAATACAAATGCATGGTTTACTTAAAAAGCAAAAAACCATCATTTTAGGTCTAATGTGCTTGGAAAAAAAAAACGAACACAAAGTGATTGTCCTGCCATCTATAGCACGTTAATTGGAACTACACATGTCAGCAGAGGTTCAGCATTCATTGTAGCATGCAAAGAGCGACGATCGTCACTACAGTCTGCATCAGCAGTTAGCATTAGCCCATTGTAGCAGAACCCTGATAAGGCTGTTCACGGTAAAGTGAGCACTTTTGAAAGCCCTGCTTAAGATCTAGTTGTATACACATTCCGCATACTTCCGCCATATGTATAATAAACGTAGCCATGGACCTGATCACTTTATTCATGCGTCGATCAAATAAAACTGTGAAATTAGTAGAATAGTAAATAGTTTACAATTTTGCCAATTATTACACTTATATCCATTTAAAATACAGAAAGTAAAACAAATAATTTGAATATTCTCAAATGTTTTCCTAACACGTAATCCAACGTTAAGGTATGGAACTACATTCTTGCTGTCGTTGCCAACTTTACTGGTTGCATGTCAGTCATTGTGCCTGTTAAAATATGTGCACACAGGGGCAGTGACATTTTTCATAGGTTGATTTCAAAAGAACTCACTCTAACGTGAACAGCCTGTAGTTTCACTTAGTTTCTCTAGTGGTAACGTTGCCATGTGCATGCTTCATATTAGTTAAATAGGCCGCAGATCTGTCGCAGAGTATTTTTAAAATATTTCTACATTAATTTGACGCAATGTATTTCAAATGTGAGTCATTTTAAGCCCATACGAGATGAAAAATTTACTTTTAAAAATAAGTGATAGATATACTTTAGCGATACAGTATCAGAATAAGCGACTGTATTGCCATCTGTTGTCCAGCGTGCGCTGCTCACTTCGGAAGCCACGTCCCCCATGAAATGAAACATTTTTCATGTGTGTAAAATACAAATATACAAACAATTTCCCAGAATTTTATATTTTCCGCAAACTTTGTATGTTTTCCAACGTAGCATATTTCCGTGTGCAGTGATTCTGCTTGCTAATAATTTCGATTCAGGCTGTAATCATAGAGGTTTTCTGAGGCTGGCATGTTGTTTTGTTTTTCTTGTAACTTTGCCTTTGTGATCTTACCACTGCTATTTTAAGTTCATCAACTACAGAATATGTTATTGTTTTTGTAACATATTGCACCCATTCACAAAGCAAACCGGATGTTGAAATCTGGTTGGAGATCAAGTCTGCATGCATTGCTTGCTTGTCAGTATGCATCAGTTTTTTATTTTGATCCTTTGTAGAACTATCTATACAGGTTACAATGTTTTTCAGTTTTGACTTGGGTTTATAATCAATTTTTTTTTATATTATGTATTTCAGTTATAGAATGCTTTCCCACAGGTTATTAAGATTATAAAGTTCTCTACATATTTAAACTTGGTATCTCAATATTATTTCAAGAAAAGTGTACAGTTAAATTTCCCTCTATAGTAAACATAAAAAAGTGTTCCCTTCAGATTCATTATATAGGCCATTCACGGTTACTCACACTTTTCTGAAGCCCTGCTAAAGTTCTACTTTTGGTTACCGAGTACGTATTCTTCCGCTATATGTAAATACAAACACTGCCATGTGACTTCTACGTTGTACCTGTAATTTTCTTTTTTTAATGTTTTCAGTTTTTCAAAGAATTCTATCATATTTCAAAAACCAGTACGTACGAATGTTCACAATTTATGCCAATAACAATTTTTAGGTCAGTTTTATGACTTTTCAGCAATGTCTGCATTGACTATAGTTTTTACGGTTATTAGTTAACATTGTAAACATTTGTTATACACGGCATAGCACATTGCACTAAAACACGTTAATATTTTGCTGCGACTGTGTTTAACCCTGTTACAACTGTGGGGGAAAGAACTGTAGTATTTAACCTCGTCTTATTGATATGTGTTGAGTTATTTCGTTAAAAAGATGGCCTCAGTTGGAATAAATATTAAAACGAATGAACAACCAGTAATGAAAAGAGACAGTAAATTGTAGCACACAACTCGTGTCGCTTTTATTTTTTGTACGTAGCAGCGACAAACTTAAAAGATAGTGGTGAACATGCACACAAATAGGCCTACCATAACTTTTATTNAGCAGCGACAAACTTAAAAGATAGTGGTGAACATGCACACAAATAGGCCTACCATAACTTTTATTCTGCTCATATTAATTTGCATAGTTGCTTAGTTTTACTGGTTCATTTAATTACTTATTTATATAATTTTTTTTTGGCTGGACTAAGTATTTTGTTGCGATTGTGGCAAACATTCAAATCACAGAAACCTAAGAACGTTACACAATTGTGTTTCGAACACATAGGGCAAAGTTACAACGTTGTGATTAAATAAATATACGTGACTTTCAACTAATTATTTTTGTCATAAAACAGTACATGGGGTAAAACGTATAAATTTTGCACGTCCAATATTTTTAATCACACGCACACACTGGGCCAACATTACGTAGGCAACAATACTTTACACGCAGCAGTCACGACACACATTACAGTATACGGTATGCATTCCTGCCATGGAAAAACAGATTTATCACAACATCGTAACTTGCCTAGGTACGTTTAAAAAACACAACATATACAAACTTAATGTAATTTTAACTATTGTTCGCATCACAGAAAAAAAAAATGAACACTTCGTTCAGCTACCATGTCATGTCGCCAGTCGCCACTTCTGCCAACATCGGAATTGNCAGAAAAAAAAAATGAACACTTCGTTCAGCTACCATGTCATGTCGCCAGTCGCCACTTCTGCCAACATCGGAATTGTAACTGTCCCGCCATCTCATCAAAATATATTATAATACATATTGAAAAATTAAAATCCCATTTCAGTTTTAAAAGAAAAATTAACAAATCATTATCTTTGCTGTAATAAGTATAAATAATGCTAAAAGTGGAAACATGTATTATTTTCCTGCTACTAATGACGCTGTGAAACTTCCCGAGAGAGTAAGAGAGCGAGAGCGACAAGTTCCCCTCCGCCTATTCAGTTTTTTTCTCAGACTAAATAAACATGTCACTAGGGTCTACGCACCGTATTTTGCGCTGAAATTTTTAACTTCGTAACAATGAAATATTTTTCCATCAGCGCTACCTAAAACCTTGAATATTTCAATAGGCAATGTTTAATTTACAAACAGCATATTAAAAAACTTGTTAAAACAATATTTTTACTGTAAACTGTTTTTTACTAACCGTTGCCAACACATTGATACTCCCGTTTTTAATTCATATTGAATACAAAATAAATATTACAAGTTAAAGAAGATACTAAGTTATTGTTTCATTTATTTCAAAATACAATACTTTGAAGTCAATCACAGTGTTATATATCTGTGGTATAAATATTATTTAAAAAACAGGTTGACATGTTACTCCTAGGGTGATTTTTCAAAAGTTTGTTTAAAACCATCGAAGAAACCTTGAATGAATTAATTATAACAAAGTTCTACTGTATTTATGAGTTCATCAGTAGCGTTTTCATTCCCCATCCAGCACTGTGATGTGGCATAAGGGGGAACTAGCGTAGAGAAGGTGACAGTGTGTGTTCTGTAAGGGTGGGCACGGCCTGAGAGAAAAATGAACAAGTAGATGGGTGTGCTAGGTAGGAGTTACTACTGGCCTCCTGTAAGTACGTTGATGGGTGGGATGTTGCCGGAAAACACAAGCATTTAACAAAAGTTGACAGTAGCAGGAAAAGGGGCAACCGCTTTCGTGTTACTCAGGAAGGCGGGATGTCGCCATAGATCCAAGCATCACGTGGAGACGGAGCTACCTTAAGGTGAGGAAGGAACAGTGGGTGGCTGCAAGTGCCTGCTTCAGCAAGTGTGTTTGCGGACCACTGAGATGATGGAGGAGATAGGAGGCAGGTGAGAAAAATAGCAACTGTTAGAGATAAATCAACCAACTTTTATGTCTGTTTATTGCTAAAACAAGTAAACACACATATCCAGCTTCTGCCCTGATTAGAGCCTGAAGGGTTGAACCTAGGTTGCCAACCAAGGGATCGCCTAGTCTCGGAAGACATGGTGGCTGGAGAGCGAGGGTAACCCCAGGCGGTCGGTGCTCTTGACTCGTAAGCTGTAAGAGCATCGCGAGCTGGTAGCCGCAAGGCCTGAATGCTTTGGTAAGCTGCAGCGCAGCGTAACATTCTGCGACTGATGTAGTAGAAGCAAAAAGTGTCGGCCCGTGTCCGAGCAGAGTGCCACCCTGCAACAGAGCTGCGTGAGTTAGCCCCGAACTAAAGACTGCGGATCCTATTTATACCTAGAACATGGCTGGTGCGGGGTGGCGGAGAGAGAGGCGATGAGAAAGTGTTGCAGAGATAGCAAAGGCAGCCGAAGCTAAGCAGCATTCCCCTCTGCGGCCAGGGGTTGGAGGGGTAAGCATGCATTGAGGTGTGAAGTGAGTTGCCGACCGGCAGATGGCAGCAGCCGGCCCGCGAGCAATCCCTGGCATCACAACAGAAAGTAAGGCACCTGTGGCGTATACGGCATAACACACTCCTTTGGAGGAGGGTCACGTCTATGGCTAATCTAGATCAGGGTCAATGATCCGTGGTGCTTCATTCCATTAGCTGGAGCCACAGGCTCAGAGGACAAGCTAATAAACACGATAAAAAGGGAATTAAAAAAAGTATTACTTTGATAATACATTAAAAAACATTTCACCTTAACTTGTTTAAATAAAGAATATAACATTTCAAAATACAGTATATAATTGATTGTAATCCATCACCAAATTCAAGCTGACCTAAAACTTTAAAACCCTCTGAAAATGAAAATAATATGACACCGAATACAAGTCAAATTTTGAATGTCCTGTTCGCACTCAATCAGTTGAGAGCACGCGGAGAGATTATCAATTGGGCAGTGTGCTCATGGCGGTCAGGCTGAGAAGGGGAAGCGGCGTGATGAATGAAACCATTTACCACCTCCTGCCGTTACATTTTGGCGACACCTTCTGCGCATGGCAAATGTCTGTCTTTTAAAGTAATTAATTATATTTCACTGCGTAAAAGTTGTAATTTTGATACAGAAATGAATAAATAAGGCAATTCAAATTTATTTCTGCACTGTCTTTAATAATTAATCATTCAATACCACATCCTCTGCTTTTCCCATACATACACTTGTCGCGAGAGACNACCACATCCTCTGCTTTTCCCATACATACACTTGTCGCGAGAGACTCTGCACGTGGGCTCGGTGCCTACCCATTATTAAGACTACTAAGGGTTTCGAATAGGCACCAGTTTATTCAAAAGACATGTCTATTCAAATAAATTAGTATAAATACTCAGATTTCCCTGCAGGAAGTTACTGAATGTGAACTTTATGCTTCGTTATACAAGTCGCTCGATGTTCAAACAATTTTTGGCGACAAGGGGAGGACCAGTATATGCTCTTGGGCATATCATTTTATTTGTGAATATACTTTCCATTGAGATAAATTAATATTTTGTTTTAAAATCATGTTGATTTTACGTCAGATACAATTAAACACCAACTTTACGGGGAAAGAAGACCTTTAATCACCAAAGATAACATCTTTGCAAACAATAATTCCTCGTTAAAATGTATTGCATAACATTTTCAGGCAAAACCATTTGCTTTGAAAAACTGTTTGGAGCGATGGATAATCTTGATAAAATTTCTATGATCGCCAGGTGCACTTTACTTTGTAACGTTCGGCACTTGTTGCCTGGCCGAATGTTTACGTTGCCTCGGCTTGCTCAAAGGTAGAATACGAGACTCAGGACAATTGACGCAGATTCATTAAGAAATAAAGTTCCAGCGTAGTTTGTTCTATACTTTATTTATCATTTGAATGACACAGTTCACATACGAATTTCCAGTATGCAGAGTACGAACCGTTCAGAGATAAATATCCTAGTACAGACTAGCGCCACAGTCGTTTACAGTTTATTAATGTCTCAAAACTTACATCGCAAGACTAAATTACGAAGGCAGGAGGGATGTTCGTTCCCTCCTAGCACCCTAATGACCTCCCACACCGACGGAAATAAGTTGATAGAATTTAGTTTAAGTTAAAAAGAAATGATGTGAAAAGAATTAACGGTCGCGGGTGCTTGCTGGTGTGGGTGAAGTTCTTCACGCCTGATGCGTCTTCTCACGCCCAATGCGTCTTCTTCGACAGTTGGTTACTTTTTCTCCCTTAGGCGATAGACACCACTAGTATATATTAGGCAGGCCTATCGCCCCCTTCTCCTAAGATAAGCGCACGGCATCCGGCATCTGCCAGCAGTGTCATCCAAAACTGCGCTGTGTCCCGCTCTCAACACGTTATCGTAACTGAGACTGCGCCATCAACATAAACGAACCTCTCGTACAACATTTGTACGACACAGCCTGAAAACAGCTAAACAATGTTGACTCTTCAAAACTCCAACTTTCGAAACGAAAACTGTAACTGTCCTCCTGATAAAACGTAAACAGCAGACGTCCGCCCGATAACCTACAAAAGCACACGTCTGCCGGAGAAACTATCACGGGAAACGAGCCACCACGGCTTTAAACTTCAAACCCGATAAAAATATTATGAAGCTTTCCAAAGCTACATACACACGAAAGAATTTTACACCAGTGTCCCGAAAAATTAAGAATATTGCGTCATTACAACTTGTTCTGCAGTCAGGCGTGTAAGGGGTAGCAACCTAAAGAGAGAACTCACTTTTTTTTTGCTACACAACATTTTCCCCTCTTGAAGGCATGTAAGGGGAGGAAGAAAGGTATTCAGTTGAGAGAGACAGAAAAAGGAGAGGGGGGAGAGGTTGCTAGGATGCCACACTCGTTGCTATAGTAAATTCACGACTGGAAGAGACTTTCTTGAAGCCCTGCTAAAGATTTACTTTCAAGCCCATTTCGTATCCTTCCGCCAAAGGTAAACAAACATTGCCATNCCGGCTTAAAAACAATTGTTGCTGGAATTCTTAGGTGACGGGACCAAAATATATTTTAATCAACACAATATCCTATAAACAGTACAAGCGGGTTACTTTATCATTATTTAAATAGGAGTTTTACCGGGACCACTGAAAATGAACTGTGGATACGGTTTATTGGTACATGCGTTTTCGGTACATCAGGAGTCCACTGTAGTGCTAATTTCATTTTGTTTACATTGATCAAGCATCAGGTGGTTTCATGGAGCTGTTCTGATATCAGTTATGTTGCTAACATTTAAAATATTGAATGCAGGTTAGTTGGAATGTTAATAGAGTGTAAAGTAAATTCTATTTTCAACACACTTTACAAATGTTATTTTCCCCGTTATTTTGTATTTTCAATTTTTCAGTCTTTAAATATGCATTAGATGTGATTAACATCCTTCTGTCTAGTTTATCTGTGTGTGCGTGTGTGGGTTTTTTTTAATGTAAAAATAATTAAATAGCTTGCCTTTAAATAGGGCAAAGTATTTTAGTTCTTCTTAAAATCTCGGTTTTAAAACCTACAGTTATTTAATGCTATAAAATTTTAATTTAACATCATCACAACTTGCCATCATTTAAAATCTGTTTCTTTTAGCATGCTTACCATTTCCATTTAAAACAGTATTTTGTTGTATGTATTTTGGCATGGACAGTAACTATATTCATATGGTGTTCTTGTATCTGTGTAGGTGACAAACGTAACAGATATGGCTACCAGCGCATGTGGGGAGCGGTAGGTTGGGGTTCCATGGCTATTATGGCTGGAGTACTTGTTGATGCAGTCAGTGGACCTCAAGTGGAGAAANAGCGGTAGGTTGGGGTTCCATGGCTATTATGGCTGGAGTACTTGTTGATGCAGTCAGTGGACCTCAAGTGGAGAAAAATTATACGCCCATTTTCTACATCAGTGCTGTATTTCTGCTCTCCGACATGTTAGCATCATGGAAGTTGAAGGTTACTTACATTTATATTTGTCTGATGTAAATTAATTTGTTCTTAAGGCCTTGCCTCACAGGCCATTTTGAAGTACTGTTTTATAGCTTATTTCAGTTGTTTAGTGACACTTATTTTGAAACTACAACTGTACCTCTCTAGCAATATACATTATACTGTAGAATAAACATAATTCCTGACTTTTTATTAAGAAATCGGAATGTAATTAGTGCAGCATCATTTTAAAATTATCAATAGAGTTGTGCTGTTTCATAATTACCAGATAACCTGTGGATAAAGTTTGGTGACAACCTTTAAAGGTGTTTGTAAAATGTAATTTTGCTACACCTTATAAGGAATGTTTAGTTATTTCAGTGAAAAGAAAGTTATGGCACACAAATGGAAAATTTAACATGGTGGATGAGCCTGAGCCTTAACTTCTAAAATATGGTTTCTGTTCAAAATAACAACAAATTGCAAATACAAGTCGCGTGAAACATTACAGTTTAATTTTTAAGGAAACCTAAAAAAATTTGTTTCACGTATTGGGTGTGTGTGCATATCGCATGTACCCGAATCTAGGACATATCACATATACCTGGATCTAGGACAGTCTTGAAAATAAGAGGACTGCCACAGTTCTACATAGGTCCACAGGAAAAATTTATTTCATCATAAATTATTTGGGCATGTAATTTAGCAGCATTGTTTCATCTTGGCAGGTGTATGTGGCCAAATTCTTTGTAGTTTATAAAATACAGTATATACTACACCTCAAAAGTATTAAAACTTAAAGAAGAAAATTTTTAGTGCAGACTTTTTTTCAAAAGTACAGTCTGTTAAAATTTTTATGAATTTGTTAAGTGGCTTGTACTGAAATAAAATTTATGTCTTCTCAAAAAACATTCACTCTCACTAAAGTTAAAATATTGATGTCTAGTTTTTTTTTTTTTTTGTATGCTANTGGCAGGTGTATGTGGCCAAATTCTTTGTAGTTTATAAAATACAGTATATACTACACCTCAAAAGTATTAAAACTTTAAGAAGAAAATTTTTAGTGCAGACTTTTTTCAAAAGTACAGTCTGTTAATATTTTTATGAATTTGTTAAGTGGCTTGTACTGAAATAAAATTGATGTCTTCTCAAAAAACATTCACTATCACTAAAGTTAAAATATTGATGTCTAGTTTTTTTTTTTTTTTGTATGCTAATATGAGACATCCCTGAAGTTTTTGGAAGTAAAAATTAAAATAAATCATTGTCGTATGTTCAGATAAATATGGTATACACAATGTCCCATTTATCTTGACCACCCACATTAACTCCGTACCAGAGCTCCAAATGAAAAAGTCTTTCACACAAAGTTTGTATAACTGGAAGGAGAAAATAATACTACTGGGGAGGCAGCCTTATAGCATTATTTATTAGAGAGATACAAGTACTAACAACAGTTTTTTAAGTGGCACCATATATCTATTCATTACAAGTTCAATGAAGCTCTTCAAAACCAATTCAAAAATATTTCACAACGTCCGCCACAAANCATATATCTATTCATTACAAGTTCAATGAAGCTCTTCAAAACCAATTCAAAAATATTTCACAACGTCCGCCACAAACATAGGGACTTATAAGGGTTCATGAAGACCTGATATGTGATACCTTGCGGCATGATCGTGCTGCATGGTACAGTACAATATGACGACGCTCTGCATGTGATGTAGAGGTGATGTAAACAGTGCAGGTACCCAGAGTTGCGTATCCCATTCCACAGAAGTTGCGCTTAGAGGAAACAACTACTCAATCAGTCATCCATGTGCAGTCAAATACAGTACACTGCAAGGTGAGAGTTGTAATGGTAATGTACTCCGACGACGAGAAGGTAGAAATGCTGCTCATATCTGGAGAATGTAAGTTAGCAGATGAATGTGTTCGTATTATTTTACAGTACAGTGTAGTACCTTCAAGTGAGTTGTACTGAAACACACATACACAATTCTGTTATTACCATTATCAATATAAATGTTTGCTTACTCGTCCATTCTGTTGAAGGTCGGCGTAATGCTAGTCAGGCGGAGCAACTCTACAGAGAGCGATACCCTGACAAGACCCCACCGTCCAGATGGATGTTTTCCCGTCTCGTGAAGCTTTGTGAAACTGGCAATTTTAACCCACTGCAATGCAATCAACGTAGAACTCGCACAAATGAAGTTGCTGAGATTGCTGTTCTCGCTGCTGTAGCAGTTAATCCACACGTTAGTACACGCCAACTTGAAGCTGAAATTGGCATTCCAAAAATGAGTGCACATCACATTCTTAAGCATCATCCCTGTCATGTAAATTTACACCAAGAATTGCACAAGAATGATTTCCAGAATCCTATAGTGTTCTTTCTATCAGTGGGCACAGCATCAGCCAACCTGAAATTTTTTCGGGTGTTCTTTTTACAGATTAATCGTTGTTCTCCATCTGGCCAACTGAATACGAGGAACATGCATTATTGGGCCATTGAGAACCCTCAATGGCTTTGGTAGGTGGACCATCTGCATCAATGGATAGTTAACATCTGGTGTGGGATAAGGTTATAGTGCCTTATTTTGTGAATGGTAACAGACACTGCAGGGATTATGCCACGTTCACACAAATAATTCTTCCTGGTATTCTGGAGGAGATACCTCTAAGGAACATAATGATGTGGCACCAGCACAATGGATGCCCAGCACACAATGCCGTGTATGCATGTCGTGTTCTGTGTTCTGGACAGAAAATATCCTGGTAGGTGGATTGGTCACAGACGACCAGTTCAGTGGCCTACTCGGTCTCCTGACCTTAACCCTCTGGATTTTTTCTTTGAGGTTACCTGAAAGGTGCTGTCTATCGAGATATTCCAACAACTCCAGAGAACATCCACGAACGTATTGTACGTACTTGTAATGCTCTTCAGCAGGCAACACTGGAGATATGTGTTGTCACTCATCCAGCGACTGAACTTGTGTACCGCTGCCAATTATCACTACTTTGAACATCTAATGTGAATGTTCTATCCCTCGCAGTACTCATTTGGATAGTACTACAAAGGAGCAGTAGAGATTCCACTTTCTGTGTCGTATTTAATGTTCATGTTATATGAAAGTGTACATTGTGCTACATGTTTAACTAGGTTTTGACGAGCTTCATTGAACTTTTGACCAACAGATACATGGTGCCATTTAAAATTCTGATGTTGGTACTCGTATCTCACTAATAAATATTGCTATAAGACTGACTCCCCAGCAGTATTATGTCCCCCTTCCAGTTATAAAAGTCTTGTGTTAAACACTTTTTTATTTTGGAGCCCCAGTACGGAAGTTATTGTGCGTGGTTAAAATAAATGGGACATTGTATGTATGTATGTATGTATGNCATCAGAGTATAGATGCAGTGCGGGAGGATGGAGGGTATGCTGGCCTTCGGGCCTTAAAAACCTGCCGGTCGTCGGGTACAGTTCATTTCATATAAGAAGGCCACTTTCTGACAGTCAGTGAGTGGCAACTTAATATATTGAAAACAAATAACCTGCCATTTACAAAATCCTGTATCAGCAAATGCACGAAGGAACAAAAGTTAATATTACTTTTGCTATTCTGAGAGCAGTGCCGAAGCACATCACACAAGCAGAAGATACGCGGATAAGAAAGAGTTCGTAGATTAATTAATACATTTTATTTTACGTGGTCATAAAACAGCAGTTTTTAGTTTTAGAAACGAAACTTCGTGATAAAATAGTAATGTATAGGTGTTCAAAATGAGATGCACAATAAAACGATACGTATCCAAATGTGACGAAAAAATCCAAAGTTTCCAGACTCTCAAACCAGGTGCTGCCATCTTGTGAGTTAAAAGCGCACCATCATTTGCAATATGCCCTTCCATGCCATCTGTTATCCATATCCCGAACTACACCCAGAAACATATTATAGTTTTGTTGTTTAAAATAACGTATTCACGCGCATATACAAATAATTTTATTTTCCCGCGAGCTCTGTATAATTTTTAAAGTAACATATATTTCGTGTACCGCGTTTACGAACGACCCTACACACGTCCACCAAGTTCCGTTTACGAATGCAGCGCCACCCAAGCAGTTCACCAATTGCCACACGGAGCAGCACCTCCTGGACGCGCTGACTCGCCACATCAAAGCCTATTCTTGACACGCCTGTTGATGGCGAATGGATACATAAACGAAAAGACACGGCGATTGTCAACTGTCAAAAATGTGGCCTTCTTATATGGTACACAGTATATGTATGTATGCAATGTATGTATGCATGGGTGTATTTATGTATAATTATGTATAAATGTGTTTGTATATATGGGTGTATGTGTGTGTATACATGCTGCATGTGTGTGCATGTATGCATGTGTGTAAGTATGTATGCATGTATGTTAATGAAGTATGTAGGAGCTTTCTCAGCCAAACAAAGGTGCAGAGAGTGAAATGGTATCATGGAAGTTGGTTTGTAGAGAGAATTTATCATTAAACGTAACCCATGAAAAATAATCTCATAATTTACAATGATTTGCAAAANAAATAATCTCATAATTTACAATGATTTGCAAAATTTCTATGCTTTGGAATGTTGTTTGGCTTTATCTGTACAACCATTAAAGAAAATGTAAATTTATGTTAGTATAGTTCTCTCTTGAGGTATTAATTATGTAGTAGTTTCCTCCTAAAACATTATTTTCATTACTTTATGTTAATTTTTTTTTAATTTGCTTGGATGGTCTGGTTTTTCTATGTTTATTTTCCAGTACAGCCAGCCGGCACCTTCCAGAAGTATTGCACATGATGTGAAGAAGCTATTGGTAGAGCCACGTATTATTATACTGCTGGTGTGGTGTGTGTGTGTAGGCCTATCAAGTGGTTTCATAAGGCAGTTCCTCTTTTGGTAAGAAGATAATTACTACCAGTTAATTCTTATCTTTCTCAGCTAATTTTCCCTCCAAAACTTATTTCTTTTGACAAAATTTTAATTGAAAATGTATGTGTTCATGTTTATATTCGTTTTAACTCACATTAAATTGTTTTGAATTAATGAGTAGACTGTAACCAAACCTAGATTGAGTCTTTCTCAGTGTTTGATTCCAGTAGGNTTAAATTGTTTTGAATTAATGAGTAGACTGTAACCAAACCTAGATTGAGTCTTTCTCAGTGTTTGATTCCAGTAGGTCAGTTCTAGGTAACATATTTTTAAAATAATATTATTAGTGGTTCAATTTAACTAACGAATCCCAGACTGCTCTCGCCCAAAGAAAGGTCGTGGGTGGGGATGTACATGGGAAGCTAATGGACTATATAGCTGGCTACTCCAACTGTGGGACACAATCAACGCTCCAGCCAACCGGAGGAATGAACATGATGAGATGATATGAAGATGGAGAGGTGATTTAATCCAATGGTGAGAGAAATAGGGAATACCCGGAGATAACCCACTGACATCCTTCACATTCCCTACATGTGAAAATCTGGGAACATCTTCAGCAGGAATCAAATCCAATTGCTGTTATGGGAGGCCAGCAAGATAACTGCTCCACATTTGGGGGTTCTCATTGTGTGTTAATGTTGTAGAAACTGATAAAGAGATGCCCATCAAAAAAGACCACAAGTAGTTGGATTTTCCTTTCTGCTGTTAATGCTATTGAATGAATGTTTAGTTTTTGTTCTTCTCAGCATTAAATTAATTTTTTTTGCAGATGCAGTGTCTGAGATAAATATGAACAAAAAAATCCACAAAAGGGAAAATATTTCGTAGGAAAGTAAGTTGGTAATCTGTGGAACAGGTGTTTAACTTTCTAGTAGTAGTCAACTCTCGATTCTAAGACCCTTGGAATAATGACCCTCTCGAAATAACAACCCTTTTTTGTGGAACCATAAAACAATTTTCCATTAATGACCCTCTTGAAATGACCCTTCTCCTGGGAACCTTGAAGGGTCGTAGAATCAAGAGTTGACTGTATTAGGTTTGTGCAACATGTTGCAAAGTAATTTTAAAATGATACACATTTTTAAGGAGTGTTTATAGCATAGCAAAAATCATTCAGGGTAATTTTAATTATGGTTTGGCATACCAGTTTATAATTTCAGCACAGTTAGCTGCAATGTTCTAGGTGAACAGCAACAGTAAACTGTTCTAGCTAGTTGGGTTTTAGGAAGGCTTCTTATGCTTGAACCCAGAAGTTCTCAAAGCACCCCTGTGCAACTTTAATAGAATTTTAACAACCTACACCTTAGTTTAGAAAGTACTCAAGAGGTATCGCATGAGTTTATGTTTTGAATTCATAGGAGCACTAAAGTCGCAGAGTACTAATAATTGAAAGATAAATTTAATATAATTTAATAACAAAACACATTAATGAATTATATATTCATTAGTAGTAAATTAAATTTTAAATTTACTACTTCACTGTGTGTGAATACCCTTTTAAAAATGTATCAGAAGTTTTTGTTTTGACTTCAGAGTAAATCATTTCATTTATCTAATGTAAGAAGCATTTTTACACTGACAAGAAAATAAACAGTAATAGAATTAGGGTCCACGTTACAAAGTTCTCGTGCAATAGTAATGACATCATGAGAGTATCCAGTATAATAAATTGTTTTGAAAATTATAAAATAATGAGTTTGCAAGTATTTAAATTTTAGTAAAGGTAAGTGGGATGGTGCATGAAAGTAGTATATTTACCTAATTTTTGTTAGATTTTTTGAGAATTTTTAAAATTTTTGGTTTGACAAGACAAATAATAACTTGCAACAACCTTTATTACTAGATACGACGAATATTGGGTAAATATACCGCCTTTTTCTGGTGCACCATTCTGCTTTACTAAAAAAATTTAATAACAGTATCGGAGTTTGTACATTTCGATAGATCAATTACTTTAGTTACATTCAATGCGCCATAATAGACCTTTTGGAATCAATTAAATTGCATGTGAAGAGCTGATTATATCATGAGTTTCACCTGTCAATTCAAGGATAGCAGTACTGTTGCCAGATGTTGTCATTCTTCAATTACAATCCTTAAGTTTTTCCAGTCTTCTTTAGCTATATTGTCATTGTCTCAAAGGGTGCACCATGAAATTGTGTGGATGTGCTGTTGAACAAAGTAAATATATTTTTTAAAATGGGGAAAGGTCATAAAACAGCAATTTTTTTTAAAAATATAGTTTATTAAACTAGGACTATAAAATGATGCAAGGACATTTTAGCCCCAGTGTTATCACATATTCTAGAGCTACTGGTACTTATATGGGGTTGTGGTGGTGGAGGTGTGGTTAGACTACTTGCCTCCCACTTAGGCGAATCAGGCTCGATTACCGGCAGGGTCACTTCCAGATTTTTGCATGTGGGAATTGTGCCGGACGATGCCGCTGGTCGGTGGGTTTTCTCAGGGAATCTCCTGTTTCCATTGCCTCTTCATTTCGGTGCTGCTCCATACTCAGCTTGCTTCATCCTCATCTGCTCTCAAGACCTCGATGTTAAAATCTGCCCAAATCTCTTCGCTCGCTCACGCTCATGCTCATGCTCTTGCTCTCTGTCTCTCTCTCTCTGTCTCTCTTTCTCTCTCTTTCTTTCTCTCTCTCTCTCTCTCTCTTTCTCTCTCTCTCTTTCTCTCTTTCTTTCTCTCTCTCTTTCTCTCTCTTTCTTTCTCTCTCTCTCTCTCTCTCTTTCTCTCTCTCTCTTTCTCTCTTTCTTTCTCTCTCTCTTTCTCTCTCTTTCTTTCTCTCTCTCTTTCCCTCTTTCTTTCTCTCTTTCTTTCTCTCTCTCTTTCTTTCTCTCTCTCTTTCTTTCTCTCACGCTCTCTCTCACACTCTCTCTCAAACTCACTCTCACTTTCTCACTCTCACTCACTCTCACTCACTCACTCACTCACTCACTCTTTCACTCACTCACTCACTCACTCACTCACTCATTCACTCACACACTCACTCTCAATGGAAACAGGCAATTGTAGTCTNTCACTCACTCACTCACTCACTCACTCACTCATTCACTCACACACTCACTCTCAATGGAAACAGGCAATTGTAGTCTCAGTGCATATGAAAGGTAACATACCTGTACTGTCCAATTATAGGCCAATATAACTTTAGTGTAGATTCTCAAAAAATTTTGAGAAAATAATTTATAGACATATTTCATTCTACACTAATAGATCATTAACTGATCAACAGCATGGTTTTATTCCTGGTAAAACTACCACATTAAATCTGTCTGACTTTGTCAATTATGCCTATAGTGAAATAATTTCTCGTAAACAAGTGGATACTGTGAAGTAAAGCTTTTGATACTTGTAAACATAAACTGATACTCCAAAAATTAGAAAATATTGGTCTAAACATACATTATGTAAACTCGTTTCATAGTTATTTAATTAAGAGAACATTTTATGTTAATATTGGCAATATTCCCTCCTTTTTTTTTTTGATGATCCTGGGTTCCTGCAAGGATGAACCTTATCACCTCTGTTATTTAATGTGTTTATTAATGATATTGTTGTACTAAAACATTTGCATGCGCTTCTGTATGATGATAATTTGAAAATATATTAAACCATAAAATATAAAAATGACTCTTCTCTTCTCCAGAATGTTATAAATGCTGTTTCATAATGGTGTAAATTAAATGTTTGAAATTTAATAGAAAAAAAATTTTAGTTATTATTTTCTCTAGGAAAACACATCGATTAACATTTAAATATACCTTAAACTTGAAGTCTCACTGTTGGAGTGTAGCTAATTACGAGCTGGCGTCTGTAACTTGCCTCCCCCAGACGGCAGAGAAACTTGTGCCGTCGACTTGGTGGGGTTTATACTGGGGGCAGGACAGGCTGATTTTGGCAATTCTATTATGGTCTGCTGTGCACGTAAACATGCAGTTGGAGGTGCTGGTCTGGTTTGAGTTCAGGCTAGGTGCCAAATCCAGGCGACGGATTACTCTTGTCAGTGGCTGTAGGCCGTGTGGTAGAGACAGTTTTTTTTTTGGTGGTGTTGGCGGCAGTGGTGAAATAGCTTGCAGTGTGTAATGACGCAATATTCTTAATTTTTCGGGACACGGGTGTAAAATTCTTTTGTGTGTATGAAGCTTTGGAAAGCNACGCAATATTCTTAATTTTTCGGGACACGGGTGTAAAATTCTTTTGTGTGTATGAAGCTTTGGAAAGCTTCGTAATGATTTTATCTGGTTTAAGGTTTAAAGCCGTGGTGGCTCGTTTCCCGTGATAGTTTGTTTATCGAGCAGACGTGTGCTATTGTAGGTTATCGGGTGGACGGTTACAGTTTTCGTTTCGAACTTTGGAGTTTTGTTAAGCGTCAGCATTAATTAGATACTTTCAGGCGACGTCGACAAGTTTTAGTTCCTCCGGCGCCGTTTTGTTGTATGAGAAGTGTGTTTATCTGGATGTTGACTGTGTCAACAGTTTTAGTTACTACGGCGCAGTTTCGATTTCGATAACGAGTGGAGAGCGTGCGTGGCCGTGTCCTTATCTCAGGAGAGGGGGGTGATAGGCAGCACAAAAGACGCGTCTGTCTGTCGCCCTGCCAGCAGTTTCGTCAGTCGTCGGAAGCAGTTACTTTGGGTCAGTCGCCCGTGAGGGCAAGTCAGTGCAGTCGTCAGAAGCATCAAAGAATGGTCGTCTAGGTTGCGTCGTGTGTGAGGATAACCCCCACATCGGCCACTAGACTTTTTCTCTGCCGGTGTGGGAGGTTTGACACATTTTATATTTATTTCGATGCAAGTTTTGAGACATTAATATTCTGTAAACGACTGTGGCGCTGGTCTGTACTTGAATATTTAATTGTGAAGGTTCGAACTCTGCATACTGGAACTTCGTCTGTGAACTGTGTCGCTAAAAGAATAAATAAACATATATAACAAATTCTGTGGAACTTCTTTCTTAATAAATCTGCGTTCAATTGTACTGAGTCTCATCTTCTACCTTGAGCGAGTTGTGGCAACGTAACATTCGGCAGTGTAAACTGTCCAAACGTTACAAGGGTATGCCACAGCAGATGAAAATGGAGGCTGCGGTTCCCACTTGCTGCACAGGCTGGAATCCCCCTCTGGCATGCTACTTCCTCTCGTTTCCAGGTGTACACCTTGGCAGCACACCGCTCTTCCCCTAACAGCTCCCCAACCAGGGCTAGCCCCTGTCTGGCTGCCTTATCTCGCCCAGCCCGGTGACGAGGCATAGGAATTAGTACAGAAGAATGGGAGACAGCAGGTGTTACGTGGTGGTAGGCATGACCTAACGGAAATAGGAGACAGAAGGTGGGATATTTTGGTAGTCCTAACTGTTGGCCTCCAGGCAAGAAATTTGGTGGATAGGAAGTTGCAGACAGACCCAAGCTCCTGTCTGTAGGTATCAACAGTAGAGTAGGGGCGTCTGCTCCCATGTTATACAGTAAGATGGGAAGTCGCCAGATCAGCATATCACATAAAGCCGAAGCTCCCTGTAGGGGTTGGTTGCTGGCCCCCTGCGAGTGGATTAGCTTGGCGGGAAGTCGCCCCATCAGACCAAGCACTTGCTGAAAGGTTACAACAGTCAAGAAAACCCCCACTCCGAAGAGGTGGAGGTTCCAAGAAGAGGAGGATGGTATTTGGGGGTCAGCACGTACCTGCTCCTGCAAGAGTGTAAGTGAATAATGAGTCTAAATGGGAAATGGCAGGAAACAAGGTGCAGAAAGAAAGCATCTGAGAGTGATAACTCAACCAGCTCGGTTTATGCCTCTTTATTGCCACAACAACAAACACACATAACCCAGCCTGTACCCTAACTAAGACCTCAGGGGGCGACCTACGATGCCAACGAAGGTGCAGTCCCTAGTCACGGCAGATGCGGAGATGCGGGCAGCGAGGATAACCTCAGTTGTGCGCTGTAACTCGAACTCGTTACTGCTATGGCGAGACTAGTGAGGTGGCAGAGTAGCGTGGTACGCTTTGTGAGCTTTGAGGCAGCTGTTAGTCTAGTTCGTAGACGTAAAGCTGGCTGGTGTCAAGCGAAGGCTTGACATGAATACACTGATGGGCAGCGATTCGTCTGGCAACTGGATGGTGATGTCGGAGCGCGTCCGGGCAGTGTGACGTTCTGCAACAGAGCTGCGCATCAGCCGGTGGTTGAAGTAGTCTGTGTGCGGCCAGGTCGAGTGACATTCTGCAACAGAGCTGTGCGAGTCAGCCTCAAACTTGAGGCTGCAAACCCCTTATCTACACGGTCCACAGGGTCACTGCAGGGGGCGCGGGGTGTAGCGGTGTGGTAGAGATGAGAGATAGAAGCAACGAAGGGAGATGGCGGAAGCTAGCGGCCGAAGCAGGTGACTTGCTTTCCCTTCGCTGCACTTCTGTAACCTCTGGTGATGCGTTCTGTGGCTGCTATGTCTCTTCTGGAGGGGGCTGTGGCGGAGGCTAGAGTAGATTACGTCGTCGCCTGTGGCTTGTCAAACTGAACTGGACTTCTATGATCTCAATGTATGAGAGGTCTTGGTATATTATTAGATTCCAAATTATACTTTCATAATCATGTTGATACAGTAAACTGTTGATTATTAGACCCTTCTTGGTTACCGGGAAAAGGGTAGTTATTTTGAGAGGGTTGGTATTGGAAAATTATTTTATGGTTCCCCAAAAAAGAGTTGTTATTTTTAAAGGGTCGCTATTCCAGGGGTCTTAGTATCGAGAGTTTACTGTAATTTAATTACAAATGCTAATAAAATTCTAGGTCTCAAATATTTAACTTATTCTGCTATCATTCCCGATTTAATTCTGTCTCTGTACTATACTGTGATTAGACCTAAATTAGAATACTGCTTGGTAGTATGGAACTCCATAATCAACACTGATTCAAAAATAATTAATAACATTTAGGAAAAAAATTTTTTGGTACATTTACATCAGATATCTAAAATATGTTGAAATGTTAAAAGTTTTGATTATTAGCAGATCATCCACAAGTTTATCATGAACACTAAATCATTAAATTTCCTTCTATGCTATAATCAATGTACAGTATATTTATTAAATAGTTTTCTGAGCATCTGTAATAGTTTAGAAATTTACATAAAGTTGGGCTCAAAGCCCCTCAATATCATCAAAGATCTGTATGTTTATTCACAACGAATCACAAAATATTTGATTTAACTAAACGTTTTACTAATAACTGTAATTAATGTTTAAAAGAGACTAAGACTAACCACTTCATTAAAAGAAAAATATTAGTAAAACATATTCTGTCTAAGTGACAATTATTTTAATTTATATACAGTAGTTAATACAGATTACACATTTAAATGGCTATCTTATGGTTGTACATCTATAGGAATCTACTATTTGTATACAGATTGTATCTGAATTCTTATTACAAACGTTGAGGGCTTGTAAGGGGGACCGAGTAGAGAACATTTTGCATAGTAACCCATGTTCAGAAACGTACCATTTTCCTGCCACAAACTAGACACTACCACATGTGGGCATGTCCCTCATCTGCATCATCAAAGAGAGGAGCAGAGTACGTCATTCAACGATGATCATCTGATGTCACCCATCCTGCATGCTATTCTCTGCTTGCATCGAACTGTCAGTCTCGTGGCAGTGCCTTGCTGTTGAACATTGTCGACTGACTACACATTTGAAGAGTATGCCGATATTATGATAGTGTACGGCGAAGTAAAGTGTAATGGGAGGTCTGCGTGTCAGCTGTATCAGACCCGTTTTCCACACCGCTGTACACCATCATACACCATCTTTGCCAGAGTTGATTGCTGGCTCCGGGAAATAGGTACATTCACCACCAGCAGGGCTGACTGTGGTGCACCAAGGAGGCTCAGCACCCCTGGTCTTGAAGGGCTGTACTCCAAACTGTTGAAGAGGATGCATAGACAATTACTAGAAAGATTGTGCATATCTTTGCTATGGATCAGAACACTATCTGGCATGTGATTCACGAGCAGCTGCTACACCCATATCACCTCTAGAAGGTACATGCCAAGGGTTCAGCAGTTTGCTCCATGACTCTGGTTCTGTATGTGGTTCCTGCACCTTTGTGTGGAGGAGCCCCATTTCCCTTGGCGCATTCTCTTCACGGATGAAGCCAAATTCACCAGGCAAGATGTGTTCAATTTGTGCAACAGCCATATGTGGGCAGAGGAAATCCCGCATGCTAAGCACCCAGGGGTTTTCAGGGATGATACGCCATCAATGTGTGGGCAGGGTTTCTGGATGGCCATGTGATTGGGCCATACCTTATACCACCTCACCTCATGGGTGGCTCGCACTTTATTTTCCTGCGGGATGTGTTGCCCAAGCTCTTGGAAGATGTGCCATTTAACATCCAGCAAGCCATGTTGTTTCAACATGATGGTGCGCCACCACACTTTGCATGTGCTGTTCGTTGTCATCTTGACGAATGATTCAGGTGACTGTGAATCTGTTGTGGTGGCCCATTTGATTGACCTGCACATTCGAAGGATTTGTTGCCGCTGGATTATTTCCTGTGGGGCCACATGAAGAGTCTGGCTTACGAGATCCTGGTGGAGTCCCAGGAGGATCTGCTTGCATGGATTATGGCAGCGGTGGATGTGCGACTACTAGCTGTTGGTGAGCAAGTGTACCGGAACACGGTATAGTCTGTCCCATGTAAGTTTGCCAGCTTCTGACAGTTCGACGAAAGTAGCACCAATGTGTACTTTTAGTTTATGTATCCTTTCGCCATCAGCTGGTGCGTCAAGTGGAGGCTGTATTTTTTATCAACACACAGTCAGCTAATCCATTTGCCATTGTACTGTAATGCTAAACAAATGTTAACAATTTTAGACTGACATCTGTCTAAAAAAAATTAGTAGGTTATAAAAGTAAAAATATAAAACCTTGCAAAAAATTTAATATTTGCTAACTCTTTTTTTAATTTATCCGAGACAGTGAATTTGGGTTAACATTTGTGAGACGATAGTTGTAGCTATTATTACACTTTGGACGTTACAGCTAATATATTTGAGTTGGAAATATGTGATGTGGGATAACGTTAGAATTGCTTAAAAACTATTCACGCGAGTTCCACTTTCTTTGGAAACAAGGAAATGGATTTCTGGGAGAACAATATGGCGTATAATTTACGTAANTAACGTTAGAATTGCTTAAAAACTATTCACGCGAGTTCCACTTTCTTTGGAAACAAGGAAATGGATTTCTGGGAGAACAATATGGCGTAATTTATGTAGACGAACAATTACCGGCTGAATAGAAATTACTAGTACTCAAAATCGCTGTACACAAAATATATGTTACTTTAAAAATAATGCAAAGCTCGCGGAAAAATAAAACTATTGGTATCTGTTCGTAAATTTGTTATATATCGCACACAAAAGCTATTCTTTTCTGGCTGGTACTGCTTCGGAAAGATCCGATAGATGGCGCGCACGTCATGGCAGAGCGAGGTGAGAGCTGTTTCATTTGCTCAATAGATAGCATCTTTTTAAAAGTTAAATGTTCCTCTATTACTTGCTCGTAACGACACANAAACTATTGGTATCTGTTCGTAAATTTGTTATATATCACACACAAAAGCTATTCTTTTCTGGCTGGTAATGCTTCGGAAAGATCCGATAGATGGCGCACACGTCATGGCAGAGCGAGGTGAGAGCTGTTTCATTTGCTCAATAGATAGCATCTTTTTAAAAGTCAAATGTTCCTCTATTACTTGCTCGTAACGACACGAATTAAAAATATATTTTGTTAAATTATTAGAAAAAATAATTCAACTATATTATGCAATATTTCTGTATGCTTTTGGAATTAACATCAAGTACGTATGAAAAGCATGGTTGGAGAGGCGTGATACGCTGTGAAAAAAGTTTTTAAAGTTGCGTTAAATTTGGATACGGATTGTTTTATTGTGTATTTAATTTTGAACGCCTATACATTACTACATTATCATGAAGTTTAGTTTGTAACACTAACAATCATTGTTTTGTGACCTCGTAAAATAAAATGTANTTCTGTATGCTTTTGGAATTAACATCAAGTACGTATGAAAAGCATGGTTGGAGAGGCGTGATACGCTGTGAAAAAAGGTTTTAAAGTTGCGTTAAATTTGGATACGGATTGTTTTATTGTGTATTTCATTTTGAACACCTATACATTACTACATTATCATGAAGTTTGGTTTGTAACATTAACAACCATTGTTTTGTGACCTCGTAAAATAAAATGTATTAATTAATCTAGGAACTCTTTCTTATCACTTATTTTCTGCTTGTCTAATGTGCATCGGCATTGCACTCAGAATATTCAACGTAATTTTAACTTTTGTACATTCGTACATTAGCTGATACATGATTTTGTAAAAGGCACTTTGTTTGTTTTGTATATGTCAATTTGCCACTCACTGACTGTCAAAATCTGGCTNCGCTTATTTTCTGCTTGTCTAATGTGCATCGGCATTGCACTCAGAATAGTCAACGTAATTTTAACTTTTGTACATTCGTACATTAGCTGATATATGATTTTGTAAAAGGCACTTTGTTTGTTTTGTATATGTCAATTTGCCACTCACTGACTTTCAAAATCTGGCCAATTTATATGAGACAGACAATACGCAGGTACAATGTTTGTATCAAAGTGGATCGTCACCATGTCAAGCTGTTCTTGTAAATGTACGCTGAAGCACTGTTACATCATCATATGTACTCCACTTCGCTGATTGGTGCAGCAGACATGAAACTTGTCCACACGTGGTGGTGTTTGTCTTGTAGCTGGAAAATTGTATGTTTCTGGACATGGGTTCCTATGCAAAATGTTCTTTACGTGGTCTCCCCACAAACCCTCAATGTCTGTGATATGAATTTAGATACAACCTATATATAATTTGCCCCTTGTTGATATATATCAATTTTTATAAAATTATATTTTATTCCAGTTATACTAGATAACTGAGGTGTTTTAATTGTTTGTGTCTGTAAGGTGTCTTGGAGTCTTTTTTGTATAATTGTGTTAGTTCAAGTAGTAGTAGTTTTTTTTTTTTTTTTTCTTGTTTTTGTATGTGATTTATGTATATGTTATGCTTGAGTGGTATTTATTTTTTTTATTAATGTCTCTGTTTGTATGATGTCTGTGTCTATGTTTGTATGTTGTGTGTGTTACAGTGCCTTCTTTTAAAGGTTTGTTTTGTTGGTGAGCACTTTAAAGGTAAATAAATAAAAATGAAATTAAATAAATAATAAATAGTGTAATATATCTCATATACTTGAAAAAAAAATAAAACAAGTGTAACTTTCTTGCTCCGTACATATATTTTTTAAATGATAAAGCACTCTATTAATTTGTTTATATTGTGTTATGTGGCTTGTATGTAATGTCATAAATATTGACTATCGGATCACACAAAGCAAGAATATCGTTCTAAAAATTTTTAGTATTCAAAAATAAGGTAACCCTTAAATTTTTTGGATGTAAAATTTGTAATTAATTTAAAAACCAATCTTACATTTGGGGAAATATAGGTTTTTTTAAAAGTGTTTCGGAGAGTTACGGAGAACATCAAAGAAATATTATTTTGGGTGCAATTTATTCATAATTTAAGAAGTATCAGTAAACATTGTTAGGTTAATCTAGGGTTCTCAGTGGTGGTATGACACCTTGATGCGAAACGAAGTAGATGTGCAGCTGTTAATTTTCCAATTTTAACCTCTTATAGTTGCGCTATCTCATTGTCTTGCGCTAGCTACCTGAGAAACTGTTGCACACCATTCATGACATAACTGAGTTGTACAACATGGCTATGCTTTGTGAATAAGCATCACAACTTATTACAAGATAAAAAGGTTAATGTCATTAAAAAAATCTAGGACAATTGTTTTAAGTCATATATTTTCTTCCTTTCCTGCTTCTCTCTGTTGCTTCCACTTCCCTCGGTTATTACTCCCACCGTCCTTTCAATGCCTGTTTGAACTCAATTAAATGTTTATCATAACAACACTAGAACCACAACTTTTGCAGGCATCTGGAAGACTTATCGAGTGAAACTGACCAACCATGGATGAAAACATTAGAAGGCTTGTTGGTTGGCGTGCAGTGTTTCGGAGGAGAGCTACCACTCTTCTTCCTATCAGGTAAGTGCAACAACTTAGAAATTATCATGTAATCACATAAATAATACAGAAGGTCCTTCTATAATGGTCTGGTTAGATTTTCCTCATATTAAAGCTGTATTAAAAAAAAATTGTGTAGAAGTTACGTATTCCCATAACAATATTAGTCAAATCTGGTTGTTAGCTTCACAGGTACGCCAAAACAGCGGACATATTTCATATACTGTAAACATCAGGCCATAAAATGTGAAAACTAAGACATAAAACAGGGAACTCATACTTCAAGTGTACAATTTATATTTTTCATAGTTCAGGTTAAAAAAACTTTAACATAATTTTTAAGTTCCACATAGCAGTGTTTGAGGTAAAACTCTTTCTTGTAAGAAAATCTACGAGGCATAACTTTTTTTTAATTCTACAAAAATAACTTTTTACTTGACCATTTGCAGTTTTATAGGAAAATATGAGTGTAGATTACCAACACTGCAGTGAAAAAAATTTACAGTAGACAGCATACAGTAATAAATAGCAGAACTTACGGTTTTTATTGTCACGACTACATCTTCTTGTCAAGACTATAAAAACCTAACAACATTCTTGTGAGCTATCCTGCACCAGGTTAAAACTCTAAACCATCCATCATATCGGGAAGGGAAGAAAAGAGGGGGAGGAGCTATCCTAAATTTCTTTAAGTGGAATGGGTGTCACATGAATTAGCGCTATAAATGTTAATCTTATTTTACAAATTTATGGGAGCACATTCAAGAAAACTAAGAAAGCCCAATCCTAGATTATTGTTTTTGCTAAAGTTTTGAGCAAGTATTTTGACAGTGTGATGTGTTTCTGTCCAGGTATTTCTTGCACCATGAAAATGTACATTTAATTGTGGAAGATATTATGTAAAATAAATACATTAATGTGGCAAAACCTTTCGCTCACATAGTTGGGGGGGAAAAAAATTATCCAGTATTGCCTTTTCGTAATTTTTGTGTACAGTAATACCCCGTTTTATGCGAATTCAGAGATACGCGGTTTTTCTTTTTGAGCGCCGCGCGCCTCGGCTCTCCCACTCTGTCCAGTCAGTGTTCGGTTTACGACAGGTTCAAACATGTTTCACGTGGAATTGTTTTACGTACGCAGTGCGTTTTATTGTTAACTCTATTTATGTCATCCAAAAGAACAAAAAATCAGTTATTTGAATTAAACAAGAAAAGAAAATCACTATCTTTGGAGTGTAAACTGAATATTATCAAAGGCTTTGAAGCAAAAATTAAAATTTGTGAATTGGCAAAGAAATTTGACCTACTGGAATCAACAGTCCGAACGATTATAAAAGGTAAAGAAAAAGTTGTGGAAGCTGTGAAAGATTCTCAATCTTTGAATTCAAGCATCATTCGTAAACGTCATGGTATTATCGCTCAGATGGAAACATTGTTAAAATTATGGTGTGATAATCAAGTACGAGTGACAAAATTGTCCTGTTGATCAAAACACTGTGTTCTCTCAAGCTAAGCAGATTTTTGAGAGACTAAGAGAAGAAGCTGGGGAGGCGGCCAAAGATGAAATGTTTAAAGCTAGTAACGGCTGGTTCTGCCAATCCAAAAGTCGTTGTAATTGGCATAGCATCGCAGAGAGTGGAGAGGCGGCAAGCGCTGATAAGAAGCTGCATCTTTCTATCCAGAAAAACTCAAGACAATCATAAAAGAAGGTGGTTACACTAGTCAAACCATATTCAACGTAGACGAAACCGGTCTTTTTCGGAAGAAAATGCCTAAAATAACTTATCGCGTGTGAATAGAAAACCTTTCCAGGTTTTAAAGCCGCCAAAGATTGATTACAGTGATGGTTGGTGTGAATGCTGCTGGTGATTGTAAATTGAAACCTCTCTTATTTTATCGCTCAGAAAATCCAAGAGCCTTAAAAAATAAATTTAGAGCTGGTTTGCCTGTCATTTGGAAGTCTAATGCGAAAGCTTGTGTGACAAGTTCTCTTTTTGAAGACTGGTTTGGCCATTATTTTATTCCTGAAGTCGAACATTATTGCCAATTAAAAGAAATTCCATTTAAAGTGATGCTAATAATTGACAATGCACCAGGTCACCCTCCTGCTACTCTAATTAATTTCGACCCATGGGTGAAAGTTGTATTTTTGCCACCAAACACCACCAGCTTGCTTCAACCGATGGACCAGGGAGTCATTAAAACATTTAAAGCTTACTACACAAGACGATCGTTTGCGCATCTACATGAAGCTGTGCGACAAGACAACGAGCTTTCTGTCAAAGACTTTTGGAAGCAATTCAACGTTTCACAAAAAACTACTGTGTCCATGCTTTTTCGCCACCGAAACCCAAGGAGAATCAGCGCCAGATCTTGAACAAATCGATAGTGTAATTGAAGAAGTGGTCGATATTGCCAAACAATTAAATTTAGAGGTGGATGGTGCTGACGTTCAAGAATTGCTGGATTCACACAATCAAGAGCTGACAATTGACGAGCTTATAGAAATGCGTGAGCATGAGCAAGACATTGAACAAACTGATTCGTTAGACCAAGTTGAATCTGAAAATCAAATGACGATTGCAAACTTAACAGCAGGCCTCAGTTCAATTGAAAAGGAGTTACAAATTTTAGAAAAAATAGACTCCAACGATGAGCGTATTTCTACTACAAAACGGGGAATAAAAGAGTTATTGGGGTGCTACGGGGAAATTTTGCGTGAAAAGAAGAAAAATTTAACTCGTCAGGCGACTTAGAATATTTGAAACCTTCTACGTCAAAATAACTTCGGTTTACATTTTTTTATTCATAACAATGTAAATTATTTTATTATCTAACATTTTTCTTCTAAATTATTGTTTTCTTTAGACTCTGGTCCCAATTAAAGATAATTTATATGTATTTATATGTAAAATTGAACCCCGACTTACGCGAATTCGACTTACATGGTTGGACCTATCGCGTAAGTCCGCAGTATTACTGTATTGGCTTCCAAAACCCTGTCGACTTCAAGTAACATATTTGGCATTGGTTTATGCTCCACACACACTTAATATTCTTCCAGCTACATGAAACCAGGGTTCACATCCCTGCACTGACATTTTGGCATCTGAAATGTATAATTCCATTAATTTTTCATGAATGTTTCGAGTTAATTATATTTTTTATTGTTAATCACGATACCCTACGAATTGTCAACCATTTTGAAATAACGTTTTCATCCTTTGTGACAAACGGATGTGTCCTAAACGCAATGTTGTTATATTATGAATAATTTGTGAAACTTTCTCGAGTACACTGGAAGATTTCTGGTGGAGCTGACCACTTGGACAAAGTTAATAAGAGGCCCTAACACTGTTGAAGAAAATATTTTCAATAAATATAAAATGTGCCACCTCCACAGCCATCCAGAGTAAGACAGTTCATTTAACCCTTTAAAATAATCCTTTTTCCTACCATAATCAGCTAAAATGTATATTGTGTAATTGACTTTCATATTTTTCTTCCTACGTTATTGTTTACGAACTAGTATCTTTTTAAATTGTAGTCAAGATTTACAAAATGTTATTTTATTGTCAGAGCACACAAAGCCAGTATTTAAACCCTAAAGTGTCCTGCGATACTTATTTGGTCATGTTTACTACTAGCAAACTCTAATACTTGCAGTCAATGATTAACAATGCTTCAGTTCAGTAAATTTTATTTGGACTTACGTTCTAGTTCAGTACAATGAGAAACTGTTTAAATTCAATAACTTAATTTTTTGGAATGTTTTTGATTTTTTTGTAAAGGTGGCTTGAAAAATTAAATTTTTGATATGCATTGTGTTAAGGCCAAACCAGGTAGGATAATTTTTTTTTAAATTAAGAGCAATTTTAACTTATTAAATGTGTTGCAAGAAAACTTGTGTGTCTTATTTGTTAGCTACTTGTTTGATGATACTGACATACAAGAATACGTCAGATATAATTGGTGTATTGTGTTGTGTACAGACAATGATAAAAGGTACATACTTAAATCATTTTACAGTTTTTGCTGGGCATATCACTACAGCTTACAGTGGCTACAGTGGAGAATTAAAGTTGTAATTTTTTTGCCACGCTATAATGTTGCACACGCGGCTCGTTATAGCCGGCTTTATAATATTGTAGCCCCATAGTTAGACCGCCATTTTTGTAATGCAGCACGGCAAGGTATTGACGGCTGGAAGTTGTCACTCGGCTAGCTCAGTAGTAGCAACGAACTCTTTAAAAAGGAGGCGCCAATTCAATATTTAAAAAAAGTCAAGTTCCGGTTTATTGGTTCTATACTTTAATTTATCAATCCAGTGAAACAGTTCACATACAATCTTCATGTATGCTGAGTACGAACAGGTTCACAGATAAATAGACAAGTACATAACAGCGCCACAGTAGTTTATGAATTAATTCATTTCTTAAAAACTTGCATTGCAAGAAGAAGTTACGAAGGCAGGAGGGACGTTCGTTCCCTCCTGGCACCCTAGCGACCTCCCAGACCGACGGAAATAATTTTATACAGTTCAGGTTTTGCCGAAAAAGAACGAACTTGAAAGATTTTAGCGGTTGCGGGTGCTTGCCGGTGTGGGTTAAGTTTGTCATGCCCAATGCGTCTTCTCTGGTAGCTTGTTCTAGACCATTTCTCCCGGGCGAGTACCCGTCCAGGGTTTTTACCACTCGTGGCTACCCCCCCTTTCTCAGATAAGGGCCTAGTGTGGGCCGCCATGCACGCTCTTCCTACGCTATCGAAACTGCATAGCCCGCTTAATTGCGCCGTCAAGATAATGATAATCGAACTTCTCGTACAAAACTTGTCGACGCAGTTTAGAAAAGCTTCTAATATAATGCTGACGCTTAACAAAAACTAAGATTTTGAAAACGGCAATTGGATGCCTGATAAATGTTAAACTGCAAACGTATGTCCGATAATGATAAACAAACCACCACGACTTTAATTTTGAATCCCGATAAAAAAAAAATACGAAGCTTGGCAAAGCTAAAGAAAATGAACCATGTATCCCGAAAATTTATAATACTGCACGATTACAACGCACATTACTTGACGCACTGTTTGTTATACCGCATAATAAACATATCATCACCACCTCAGTATGTGCACACAGTTCTGGTGTGTGTATCGTACATTGTGCATCCAACAGAGGTGAGTACAGTAAACTTTTGATTCTAAGACCTTTCATGGTTCCCAGGGAAAGGATTGTTATTTCGAAAGGGTCATTATTGGAAAAACCTTTTCAATTAAGTTTGTTTCATGGTGTCCCAAAATAGGGTTGTTAAGTTGAGAGGATCGCTATTCCAGAGGTCTTAGAAATGAGAGTTGACTGTATACCTTAACATCTCCCATTGGTATCATCTCTAGTTTCTCTAGGCTGGGAATCTGTTTCTGCTGTACTCAATCTCCATTATTATCTCAGATTTGCTAAAGCACTCACATTTATCTTACAATTAGCCAGAGATAACTATGATATCCTTGGGAAAGCAGTTGCCAGCCCATACAGGCTATCATAGAACGACAGACAAATATTGACAAAACGACAGCAGTAATAACAATTCTCTCAAAGTAAAAATCAATTTTTGGGTAACAGTAAAAAAACTTGGTTAAAGAAATTGAGAAATTGGAATGGAATAGACTAAAAACTAAGTTTTATGCATTTANAAACAGTAAAAAAACTTGGTTAAAGAAATTGAGAAATTGGAATGGAATAGACTAAAAACTAAGTTTTATGCATTTATTTTGGTTGCTAAACGTTGTGATTCTCTTCATCACTCCCTTACAACTCCGAAGAGGGAAAGATCTAAAAATAGATACCACCCACTAATGTATAACTGTCGCCCCTTTCATCAAGGTCATCAGTTTTTACCCACACGCACCTGCCGACCTGTTGTTAATGTTACACATCAGAGTTGCTCCATTTGTGAGACTACGTAATAGAAATACTGTACTGAACTGTGGAAAGGAGGAATAAAAACTATCTTTCTTTAACACGGTTGTGAAGAAATATATTAACTAAAAGTTCAAGCCCAGATACAATTTAATACTAGGAAACCAATATTCCAAGCTTGGGCAGCCACAAATATGCAGGTAAACTTAGATAAAAACATCTGAAGCTAAAAAATTTGCAGACACAGCAAGAGGGGGAAGAGAAATTAAAATTAATTTTCTGCATCTGATAGGGGTAGAGTAAACCAATATTTGCAGTCTAGGAGAGCCGCAAAACTGCTGACATGAACACACATTACCATCAAAATTGGCATAAAAATGGGACCATGATTTGGCCTAAGATAAAGTGCCGGAAATGTTTTGTTCACAGTTTGCTAGGAAATAAGACATTATTTATTCATGAAACAACAATCTAAATTATAGGGATGTTCCTATTAAAATTATTCCTCAAAACTGTAGATATGAGCACAGATTTCCATCAAAATTAGTATAAAAACACGGNATGTTCCTATTAAAATTATTCCTCAAAACTGTAGATATGAGCACAGATTTCCATCAAAATTAGTATAAAAACACGGAGTGAATAAGCCTAAGAAGCTGCTCCCAACGGCGACGTTTTGTTTACAGTTTGCTAGAAAATAAAATGTTAATCATTCACAAAATAATATTTTATGTAGGCAAGTTCCAATTAAAATTATTCTTCAGAACTACAGAAATGAACACAGATTACTGACAAAATTACCAAAAGAAGACGACTGCGAATCAGTCTTAAGTGTAGCACCAGAGATNATGTTCCTATTAAAATTATTCCTCAAAACTGTAGATATGAGCACAGATTTCCATCAAAATTAGTATAAAAACACGGTAGTGAATAAGCCTAAGAAGCTGCTCCCAACGGCGACGTTTTGTTTACAGTTTGCTAGAAAATAAAATGTTAATCATTCACAAAATAATATTTTATGTAGGCAAGTTCCAATTAAAATTATTCTTCAGAACTACAAAAATGAACACAGATTACTGACAAAATTACCAAAAGAAGACGACTGCGAATCAGTCTTAAGTGTAGCACCAGAGATATTTTGTGTACTGTATGCTAGAAAATATACATTATTCATTCAAAAAACAAATATTTTGAAAGGTAGGTGTATTTCGGTTAAAATTATTCCTCAGAGCTGCAAATATGAAGACAGATTACCATCAAAACACAAATTATCTTCATTGCAAACATAAGTAGCGTGGTCACGTATCTTTCCGCCACATCTGTTATGCCAATGGAGAAAAAAATGTTTGTTAACAAATACTATATATCTAATGCACACATTTTTCTAATTTTTTTAACTTTTTTTTTTTCATGGCAGGCACTGAAAGATGATATTGGCTAACTGCAATTCAGTACTTATTTAGGATATTATAGCTGGGGCTTTGTTTATTTTGTGTAATGGAAGAAGGGGAGGGGGTGACTTTAGTTTAACGTCTTTCATGAGAGAGCACTGCTTTTCAGTTATTCTTGCGAGGCAGTTATTACTTTAATTGTATATTGTTTTAATGGAACAGTGGAAAATTTTGCTTGCACAGAAATATCATTACAATTATAAAAGCATGGACAGCTTTAACTTCACCAAAAGAATAAAATGTTATTCTTACACTACAAAACAGAGTTGGAAAGGAGTTTTTTTTAGGCCATGCACATTTCAAACCTGTAACTGTTTCAAAATATATTATTTACATATAAAACACACAAACTACTATTTGTAATCCTAATAGCTCCAGAAAATGTTTTGTATGAAAGTTTGTGAACAATTACGTCTCTAAAAATATGTTTGTCTGCTACTTGTATGAAATAATTTATTTGCGGAATCATTCATGTTTCCCAAAACCAACCAACTTAAACTTGGGAATGTAAATATATTTGCTGTGCTTCAATGGCGGGTCAAGCGTTTTTATGAAACGTTGTGCTGATATTTTATTTAAAGAAAACACACTGAAAAGGCACCTACAATAAGTAAACTTAATGAAAGCAAATACAAAAATTATTAATAACTGCTGGTAAAATATTCCTTCAACACCAGACACAAGCACATTTAAGGCAACCAGAGAGTGCTCTCTCTGCTCATCGCTACACACAGTTTATTTGTGAGAAGGGAAGAATGAAATGCTAGGCGTGGCGAGGCAAATCACAGGCAGTATTGATTGGGCCAATGCGGGCGCAACTCTTGTCACTGGAGGAACGGCAAGCCAGCTGCCTTCCCATCTACATTCTGCTGGGCATGGTCAGGATACGGGTGGTTCAGCCAGAGCAACAGCGAAGGAAGCCATGCTTATTGCAACTGTGTTAGACATTTACCTTTTACCACACTTACATTAACAGTATATAAAGCAAGTGTAGAACCAGGTAATAGGCAAGTAATTATAAGTTAACATGCAAATAATAAATCAGTGATTTTCCTGCAAGGAGTCAGTGAAAATGTTGCTCGCTCACGCTATAAGTGTCTTGATGCACTGTGTTTAGAATTTTTTTTTTGCAACAAGGGGAGAACTTATATGTTTGTATAGGGTAAAGTTTCTCTCAGAACACTTATAAATATTAATATTAAAATAAATTGATATTTCATTAAAGCAAAATGTTGCATTCGCTTTAAAAATAATTTAACAGGGACACAATTTGTAAGTTTTTGATCAAAGTCAATCAAAATAAGTAAAATTTGATCATAAATAAATCCATGGTTATGATAAATTTACAAACTTAACTGTACTCAATATTACACCTTAATTTCTTTACAATAGAATTGATAAACCTATGAGTCTAATACTTATCATGACGTAATTTCTTGCATCTGCTTGATCAACACTTCCCAGAACCAGCACTCATACATAAGCCTCAGTTGGATGATACAATGATTTAAATAAATTTAATTTAAGACTGTACAGCATTCTTTTGCACCTGAATAACTACATTCAGCAAAACTACACTAGAAACAAAGCTCTCTAGAGACAAAAAAAAAAGCTTTTTGGATGGGTTTAACATTCCTGCCAAAGTTTTAAGTGTCCATCAGTCAATTCTGGGTTATTTAAGTAATGCTCTCGTGACCTGCACATGACACTTGCGCTTGTCTCTCCTCCCTCCTCCCCCCTTCTCCAGATGATCGCATAGGTTTGTAGCCAGTACACCCAGATATGGCCAATATCCAAGAGACCTGAATAAAACAATTTACAGCCATGTTTTGAAATGCCAAAACTCTACAATTGACAAATAGGATGGCATTGACTCCATGGAACTCGCCCCACCTCTAACAATTGCACACACAGCTAATGCTGATGATCATACATTGCAGCTCGACGTGCAACTACTGCCCAGTTGCTGGCCATCAAAATCAATATTCAAAAGTAAATTCCAACTAAACAATATCCCAAAATACATTCATAAATATGACTGTATTTTATTCTAATGTGTCCCTTTGATAAACAACCAATCTGTAATGCTATGTTTATTATTGGTAAGCTGTAGACCATTGGGAATAAGAAAGCTGACCTTTTCAATTCTGGGTTGTGACAATATTTAAATACAGTGAAATCCCGATATTTCGCATCCCGATTATTCGTATATCCCGCTAATTCGTACAAATTTGCCGGTCCCTTGAGAAAATCCCTTTAATTCGTAAAAAAAACATGCATTCCGGTCCCCTCGATAATACGTATTTATTTTGGTGTTCGAGCTCAATTAATATGTCTTATAATTCTTATTTACAACTTAAAAATCTCGTTAACTCGTAGTGTTTTTAACCGTAGACTGTACACCAGCTCTAGATTTATGCAATTCGGGCAGAGTAAAAAAGACCGGAAGGGTACTGAGGGACGTAGGAGGGTTTGAAGGGCAGGAAATGACACTGAGTAGGCTGTGAGGTGCTGTGTCTGTGATTCTGAGAACTAAGAGGCGCCTTGCTGTCCGTTCAACGGTTATGAGAGAGTAGGAAGGAGAAGAGCGAGTAAAAAGTTAGTCAGTTCGGTCTTAGCCATGCCTCCGAAAAGAGCTAATAAGTGTCTTTCCATTAGAGAAAAAAAGAAATCATTACCGTTGTGGCTGGTTGTGATAAACAAATTGACGTGTCCAAATGTTATAAAGTTCCTCCTTCCACAATAACATCAATTCTGAAGAACAAGAACAAAATTGCCTACCAGACATCGGACAGCAAAGTAAAGCGCTTTAAGACTGGTGAGTATCCACAACTAGAAGAGAATTTAAAAAAAGTGGTCTGCGCAAGCACGGAATTCGAATGTACCAGTTGGAGGAAACATTTTAAGAGAAAAAGTAAAAGTTTTTGCAGAAAAAAATGGGAATTAAAGACTTTCGTGCAAGTGATGGTTGGTTTGATAGGTTTAAAAAAGGGCACCGCATAAAATTGAAGAAGCTTAGTGGGGAAAGTGCGAGTGTATCCGGCCGACGTTTGTTCTGAGTGGAAAGACGAATTGGGAGAAATAATCGATTCTTATGAGCCCAACAACATTTTTAATGCCGATGAGACGGGGTTATTTTATAAGTGTCTCCCCGACCGATCAATGTGTTTTAAGGAAGAAAAGTCTTATGGCGGAAAAAATACTAAAGAACGTGTAACCATGTTGTTGGTCGCCAACATGGATGGATCTGAGAAATTAAGACCGCTCATGATAGGCAAATCAGCCAAACCAATATGTTTTAAAAACATAAAAACTTTTCCGATGACCTATCGTGCAAACAAAAAAGCGTGGATGACGGGCGAATTATTCAAGGAATGGATACGATCAGTGAATGCTGATATGGAGAAAAGGCAGCGAAAAATTCTACTTTTCATGGATAATTGTACGGCCCACAACAATACCCCACCGCTCAGTCATGTTAATGTTGTGTTTTTGCCTGCCAACACTACTTCTAAGCTGCAGCCTCTAGACCAGGGCATAATTAAAACGTTCAAAACCTTTTACCGCAAGGAAGTAGTGATGCAACTCCTTGACAGCATCGAGGATGGGAAGGATCATAAAATCACCTTATTTTCAGCCATGAACATTGCTCACAAGGCGTGGCAAAGTGTTAGCGAAAGCACAATAAAAAACTGTTTTCGTGCTTGTGGATTCACGAAGGTGGAACTTTCATCAGCAGTTACTGAACAAGACTTAGAATTCCCTGTGAATTGGAATTTGTCTTCCTCAAAATGAAGAAAATTCTATAACGTTTGAAGATTTTGTCCATTGATGGTCTAGCGGTAGCAAGGATTCTAACTGATAATGAAATTTTGGCTCCATCTCAGGACATTGATGGTGAAGGTGATGACTAGATGATGTGCTGACAATTACACCTAAAGTGGCTAAACAATACATCAACAACGTGCGCCATTTCTTAGTGAAATCAGACGTTGGCGATGAAGTATTTTCTGCTTTGAACATGCTTGACAAAGCCATCGACAATACCCATCTGCAAGGCTTGCACCAAAAGAAAATTACAGATTTTTTTTAAAGTATATTTTTAAAGTATTTGTTATTGATGTAATTATTGATTTATATATACAGTACATATGTATACATAATATGTACCATGCATTTATCATTACATATTAATGCAAATTTGCATTAATCTCGTTATTATGTATTTTTTCTTTTTTTCCTCCCGATTATTGGTAATCCCGCTAATTTGAATATCTCTATAATTCATATTTAACATTCAGTCCCTTGACAATATGAATTATCGGGATTCTACTGTATATTGAAAAGGGTGTTTCATGGATATTATTGGAGGCACCGGACATGAGTGCTTCCATTTGAGTATACTTCCTCATTCCTGCATATTTTCTATTCCATGTTAAAGAATATACAATTTTTATTTCATTGTCTTCAGACTGTAATTTTTTTTGTTACATTAATTTTTTGTTGCTAATAATCCATTGGAACACAGGTGTTAATGTTTTTGACTCTGTTATTTTGCCTATCGTATCATATTCAATTTTTTGCATGTTTCACAAGTAGTGAAATACTATAATAAGAGCAATAATTATAATTCTAGTATCTATTTTAACAGCATGTTTTTGTGTTTCATGATTTCAGGCTATATTCTTAAGAAAATAGGACATGTCCATGCCATGTCTTTAGTTCTGCTTGGGTATGGCGTCCGTTTCCTCCTATATGCATTGCTAGCGAATCCATGGTGGTTTTTGCCTGTTGAAATGCTCCAGGGTGTTACGTATGGCATTTTCTATACTACCATGGTTTCATATGCCAGTGTAGTGGCTCCTCCAGGGGCAGAAACCACGGTACAGGGATTGGTGACAGCTGTGCATGAAGGAGTGGGTGAGTGTCTGTATTAAAGACTCTACATTTGTAGTGTTAGTTCAGTAGAAAATAGTAGCAACAAACCGGTGTTATTGTGTTCAAGTATATTTTTCCGGTATTGGTTTCTTAGTAGCATCCTTTTGTAATCCATTATTTTGGATTTTGGTTTGACAGGAAAACTCTTTTAAGAAGCTCCTAGTGAAGAGGTTTTGTTGCTTACGTAATTTTGCAGTTGTTTGGCAAACTCAAGTAATTTCACCCTTTGAAATGGTTTGACTGGTTAATGAGCCTGAACATTTTAGTAGCTTCAGAAATGTATTAAGAGGGTTTTACTATGCTTTCACATCCACTACATTGCTGGGAGTGTTTTCTTTTTCAAAGAAGGTGAGTCACTCAGATGCTGCAAAAACATTATGCCTGAACATTTTAGTAAGTACATGCATATAAGGTTTTTACACAGTTTGTAGGAAATAAGAATGTAATAAGATTGTGAAGTTCTGAACTACACATCTTTATTACAACAGTCAATTCAATAAGTAGTATGTACTCATTAAAAACAACTGAATATTATACATATTGATTTTCTTGCAGTGGTTATTTTAAGTTGTGGAATTAAACTTAATTATTTAATTATTAAAACAGACAGGAATTAATAATTAATTACTTCCGAAAATATTTAAAAATTTTAAAAAAAGTTATAATTTACTGTAAAACATTTTTATAATCTTTATTTTACAGTAGGGTTGCTCAGTCTGTAACAGATATGTAAACAGTGTATTAGCGAACATAGTTTCTTTGGACACCTAAAAACTAAGTATAGTAAAAATCTTTTAGTAAGTGTTGTCTCCTGCATCACTGACTGTCTCGTGATGGAGACCTTGCGTTCCCACTCTGTAGTCGAGCAGCTAACTGTAACATCCACACAGTGACACTGTTCCAATTTACTACTTGATACAGGTCAGAATGTACAGCTTTGCTGCATGCAGGTAATGGAGACGGCAGTTGCATTGCAGTGTACTGACATCACGGCATATAAGCTTGGTGGTGGTCATTGAGCCAGTCACCATCTCCAACATATTGGGGAGCTGCAGTTGGCGTAGCGGCTAGAGCGCTTGCCTCCCACCAAGGTGAACTGGGTTTTATTCCTGGCTGGTCACTTCCTGATTTTTGCATGTGAGAATTGTACTAGACGATGCTGCTGGTCAATGTGTTTCCTTGGGGATCTCCTGTTTCCTCAGCCCTTCATTCCAAGGGGCTGTGTTTGGTGCAGCAGATAGAGTGCTCATTTCCCACCAAGGCAAACTGCTTCGATTCCTGGTGGAGGCACACTCAAATTTTTGTATGTGGGAATTGTTAGACGATGCTGCTGGTTGGTGAGTTTTTTCTCAGTTCTCTCATTTCCCTTGCCCTTGCATTCCAGCGCTGCTCCATACTAACTTTGCTTCACCCTCAATGGCTTTCAAGACTGTTGTCAAGAGTCGCCCAGACCTCTCCACTTCACTCCCCTCATTTTAGCGCTGCTCCATATCCAGTTTATTTCACCCTCATTGGCTCTCAAGACTTCGTCAAGAGCTACCCAAACCTCTCCACTCCACCATGCTTTCCTGCTGTTACAGACATTGCCTTGTAGCTGGTGCTTCTCTGCTGTTGTGTTGATTATGTCTAATGTACAAGTACAGTGAAACCCTCTTAAGAAGTTTTGTATTTAATTAGTTAGTTAATTAATTTTAAATCTTGTACAATTTAACTCTTTTAATAATTTTGCCTGAGTGCAATTTTTTCAGTCTCTTCAGAAATGTCTTAACAAGGTTTTACTGTATTAATGTACATAGTAGTACAGTCAATAACTTTGTGGATGCAGTGGTGTGTGGCGATGTACACTCGAGGTGCCTGTTAGTCCATGAATTTATTTACTGTAGTAGTATATGTAGTTCTGGATGTGACATGCTGTCACATACTGTGACGCACTATGGGCATTGTCATTATACGCTCTAGGCTCGTCACAGCAGCGGCCCCCCTCCAAAAAGAGATGTAAGCTGCACACGCCACAGAGTTTGGCCAGGGTTGCAGCGGAGGGACTGATGCCTCCTGTCAGCCCGCTACACACCTGGGGTCCTAACAACCCCTCCAACCTTGGGTGATAAGGGGAAGTGCGCCACCAGATTTGGCCATCTTCGCCGTACCTTGTTGCTTCTCTCTCTGCTCCTCCTCCACTACCCCCATGCCCCCTGCGCTGGCTCTGTGTTTCGAGTATATAAGGGGCATGCAGTTCAGTGTTCGAGGCAGATACGCGCAGCTCATTTGCCGGACAAAACACTGCCTAACTGTGCACAGAAAGTGCTAACCGTCGCTCATCACTAGACATTTCTAGTCGCTTCAGACTAGAATGTCATGCTTCCCAGCAGCTCACAAAAGCCTGCCGAGCTTCTCTGCTACCTTGCTAGCCACGCACCTGGTAGTCACGAGTCCGAGTATCGCTCGACTAGGGTTACCCTTGCCCCCCACACCACTGTGTCTACGTGTCACACTGGTTGGCATTCTAGGACGGCCCTTCAGGCCCTAGTCAGGGTGCAAGTTCTTATGTGTGTTTACTGTCTTGGCAATAAACAGACATAAATAGAGTTGGCCAAGTTTATCACTCGCAGCCACTATTCTTCAGCACCTGGCTTCCTGCTATCTCCTTTTTTTTCGTCCAAAGTATCTCCGTCACACTTGCAGGAGCATGCACGTGCCAACACCGGATCCCATCCACACCTATTGGGAGCCCCGTCTCTACAGAGCAGTGGTCCACGTGACTGTTGCACCCTTCTGTAAGTGTTTGTGTATGCCGGACACTTCCCACCCACCAAGTCACTTGCTGGAGGTCAATAGCCAGACCTTCCACTTCCACCCACCTGCCTACATCCGCCTCCTTTCAAGCCGTGCCCACTTCTACAGAACACTAACTGTCTTCCTCTCTACTCTATTTACCCCCACATACCTTGCCAAACAGTTGGGTGAGATAAAATGGCCAAACAGGGGCTAGCCCTGATTGGTTGCCTGGTAGGGGAAGTACATAGTGCTGACCGGGTGTATTCCTGGAAGTGTGAGGAATCAACTCAGCAGAGAGGAACTGCAACCAGCTCAACCAGTGGAAGTTGCAGCTTGCATTACGACGACCTGTGGCACATCCCACGAGCCATCTCACCACTGCCTTTCACACCGCCAAAGAAACCACTGACTATCAACTGGCCCTCAGCCTCTGATTGGGTTGTCCATCGACTAGATTCAACAATTAACTACACACCCATCTGTACACAAACCAGGCCAGCACCTCCCAGCGCACCCCCACATGCACAACGGGCTATTGTAGAATTGCCTAAGACAGCCCGCCCTACTCCCAGTAAAAACCCAGTCAAGTTGATGTCACGCTTCCCAGCCATTTAAGGGGGTGGGAGAAGGCTCCGATGCCGGCCAACGCCACTAACTCCTGTTGGAAGTAGCATCAAGTCTTTTCTTTCTTGGCGCCCAACGTGGAGCCATTTAGACTTAAGTAACAGACATCACCAATGCAATTATGCCAGTTGCCCAAAGAGAAGAGTTTACCGTATCGCATGCCATGAATGACCATGCACCTGTCACCATCTATGCCTTGGATGGGAAGATAAAGCCCAAGACATGGACGAACTCGTCTTCAAATGCCAGACATGCCGCACATCACACCAGAACGTGTACTGCCTCAGCCAGAACCTGTGACAATTATCCAGCAGCCAGCCCCAGATCAGCTAGTACTGCCAGAGTATGCGGGGAAACCATAAGAGGACTCACAGAAATTCCTCCAGGCCTATGTAGCGGAATTGGAACGAATCTGATTGTCAGAAACCCTGATGGTTCTCAAGGCCAACGCCCAGCTTCAGGGGGAGACAGAGAGAAGTGGTGGCAACGGTACGGAAAGTTCATCACCAGTTGGAATCAATTCGCATAACAGCTAATAGCATATTTTTTGGGCCCTCACATGATTGCCAAACTCACAGACAACCTGTACAGCCCAGGAAGAGGCGACGAGGACAATATCTTAATCTGCCGCAAGGCATTAATCTTTCAGACAAGAGGAGCTTGATGCAGTAGAACTAATCACCTGCTTATTGCTGCCAAAATGCTATCCCATTTACGAAATCCTGAGCCCTGGTCACAATAGGAGCTAGTGCAGGGGGCACAAGTTCATGAAATAGCCTGGCCGACATTCACAGAACCCAGGCTAAAAACAAAGCTGCCCCTACACCTATGGGAGAACAGTCACCACTGCAGCTGCTACAAGAGGGAAGCCGGTTGAACCTACTGCTGCCCCTAACACCTGGGCCCCTAAGTGCCTCGCAAGGCACTTCCATAAGGATTGTCCAGTACTACAACAGAAGAAGTACGGCAGGCAAAGCTGGCCTAGTTGCCACACCGAACCCCCAACTTATGCAGAATGGAGGTCCTGTAAGTCTCAGTTATACAGGAGAAAGAGGTCGTACAAGATCCACCCCACATCATCATGCTCATCGGGGTAACTGAAGCCCTGGCGACCCTGGACATGGCCACCAACGCCAATTTTATCCAAACAAGAGCCATACCCCGAGTACATGGATAAGATTCAGCCTGCAGAAAGTACAACCATTTGCATGGTCCAGAAAGGGGCCCACTTGTGTACCAAAGGGGAACTAACCCTCACACTGAGGTATACCAATGAGGCAACTTCGACACGTTACATGTGGTGAAGGAGCTGGAGGAGACAGTTATTCTGGGACAGCCATGGTTTTCTGAGCAACAAGCCATTATTGATTGTCACCAGGAGCCATTCTACGTAGGCACAGACAAGAGGAGGCCAGTGACCAGGTAACAATTCAACCAGTCCGACCTGCGTCAATGAAGAGGGGCAGAATACTTGCAATGGGTGCAGTCACAACCGAGTCAGGTGACACCAAACAGCGGCAAAGCGCAGAGAATTGCAGTCACTGTCCGAAATGTGCTGCACCCCACACACAGGCCACGCCGCCTCTGTCCACAGAGCCCGTATTCGATGGGACCAGTGCCAACTATGGTGAGAAGAAATCACTCCAGCTAACCCGTTGGCGGGCGATAGGCACCCAGGGTTTTTGTCGCAGCGTGCGTATCCCCACTCCTCGCCCCAGGGTACCAAAATGTTACCAAATAAGGGCATGGCGTGGGCCGGGCACAACCGCTCCCCACGCCATCCAAACTGCGTTGTCAGTAAAAGTAATCAAACCTTCTAGAACAAAAACTATTGACTGCAGTCTGATAGCTTTTATCTACTAATGCTGACGCTAACAACTACAATTTCGAAAAAGCAAACGTGTGACCGATAAACGAACTACCACGGCAAGAACTTTGAATCCAGATAAAAATATTACAAAGCCTTGCAAAACAAAAGAAATTTAACCAAGTATCCCGATAGTTAATATAACTGCGTCATTACAATGTTGTACTGTGGTAGGCCATAATTATAAATGTATTTTTTTTTAAGTAGGACACGCTTATTTTCAGAATGGCTGCTATAAATCATTTTAGTTTTGTAGGCGATATCTACGAAACTATGTTATCTATTTTAACTTAACTTTGTATATTGGCAGTATAGAATCATCAAAATAGTTACTACATTACTTTTTTGTCCTTCATTTATGATCATCGCCACATGAGAATTGTGGAGGTTTTATGCCATATCTCAAGGACCAATCAACAGATTGCCACTAAATGTTATACTGGAACATTTAAACTAATTTTTACCAAACTGCACACCATACATGCCACAGAAGGTCATGTAAACTTTCATGATTTAAATGTGTCAGACGATGTTCAAATTGGCAGCTTCATAAATCATTTAGGTAAGTTTGACATATATATATTAAACAATTTAACCAAATTCAACCAAAATTTGTATGTACACAGTATACATTAGAAGCATCGAATCTTGAGCCTGTTTTTCTGGCAATTTTGTACGATAGCATCAAATAAGAAAATAAATTTTACTATGTTATATCCCAGGGAACAAACAACCGATGTCCATTAAATTCTTCACACAAGTAGGCCATGCAAGCTTACATGTTTTATGTTTCTCAGTCACTTGTTTTCAAAATAAAGGCCCGTAAATATTTCAGGTTAGTAAACCCTATCATTCGAAACATTAGACTGATTAAATCCAAAGTTAATGCTCCGAATCCGACCTCCATAATGCAGTGGATTGCACGCTAACTTATAGTGCGAGGTTTTCTGGGTTCAAGTCCCGGGTAAGGCAAGTGTGTATTTGTAATTGTCTCGCTACTGTTGCATAAGTCTCTGGTTTCATTTCTAAAGTCATTGCTTTAAAAGAGAAGGCAAGTCCTTCCTACCAACTCAGCTTTTAATAAATTATTGAAAAATGATTTGCACCCATGTTGAGGAAAGTAGGCTCATTACTTACATCAGTAACTTCTTGTTACTTTTATAACCCAACTATTTTTGAGACAGATGTTCATCTATACATACCCTAAAATATTTTTAGTAGTACAATGGCAAGTGGATCAGCTAATAGTGTGCATACAAAATACAGCTGCCTCTTGACCCACCAACTGATGGTGGAAGGATACAGAAAAAAAAGTAAACATTGGGGCTGCTTTCACCAAACTGTCAAAAATCTTGCCTTCTTATTTGAGACAGATAATATTCTATAACCTTATGAGTGTATTTGCAGCCAGTGGAATACCAAAGAAAGTGTACACTGATCAGGGTTATTCCCTCTTTTCAAACAGTTACTTTAGAGAGTCTGTAACAAAGTGGTCTTTCAAAAGCCAAATAACGTACAGCCCTACCTAATGAGTGCTTTAATTTTAATGATGCATCTTCCTGGAATGTTAATTTTTACTACTGGAAAAAAATCAGTTGCATTTACTTAATAAATTATTCTCCAGAACATGGACATTTTTTCTTCCTTGTTCTTGGGGAGAGATTGTTAAGAATTATGTTCTCATGTATGTTTATAATGCTATCTTTATGATGTGGCATTCACAGTCAAATCTTTCTTTCTTCTTTATATGTGCATAAATCAGAAACAGATTTTACAATTGATTATATGTTTGTTTCAGGAATGTCTTTGGGTAGTCTGCTCGGAGGTGTGTTGTACGAGATGTGTGGTGGTGGACAAGCATTTTTTATTTATAGCATGATGTCAATTGCTATGTTTTTCATGCACGTGCTTGTCCAGTTTTGTTTTAAATCTCCAGATGTCAAAGTCACTGCTAATGGTAAGTAACAAAGTGGATAACTGTTGTGACATTTTGTTGACCACTTGAGGGGACATGGGACATAAGTTACTGCTATAGAGCTTTATGGTGTTTTACAATTTTATGGAAGCCAGGAGAGAAAAACAAAGAAAGGGCAGTCCTACAGAATTGTTTTACCAACTATAAGAGCAAATATTTTACCAGAGTGATGTACTTTTGCAGAGCTATTTCTGAGGCCCTAAATTTCTACGTGTTGTCATGGCATGTGATATTATGCTAAATAAATGCACCTATATTACAAAATAGTTGTTTACAAAGTTAGAAAAATCTGTTATCTTTAATTGGCCTTTTTTTTAGTATTTCTACGTAGGCTACCAGAAAACTGTAGAAGTCAACTGATGTATTTGAAGTTAATTTATGTCCCTTGTCCTCTTAAGCTTATTATTAGAGCTGGGCGGGAAAAATAATTTAGGCTCGGGAAAATTTTGAGCGGGAAAAATTATTTCCCTTGGTAACAGGACTGGATCGGGAATTTTTCGGTACACTAGAAAATTAACTAAATGTACAAATAAAAACTTACGATTAATGTAATGTGTCAAATTATGCAATTCACAATAAACTGTATACTATTACAATAAATACTGTTCAGTTTTGACACTACAACACAAATACTGTAACAGTTTAATTATACTGAAATTTTACACAAATAATTTAAATCACTTCGTTGTCATGCAGAAAAACCAGTTCTTCTACATGCTCTGATGTGAGCGACACTCTTTTTGGTCGAACAATGTTTCCGGCGGACGAGAAAACACGCTCACTAGCAGTTTATGTGGCTGGAATGCCCAGATGCATAGCCACTTTGCATAAATTAGGAAACTTATTACAAATTTTTTATTTCCACCATTTTAGTGGATTATCATTTCTTGGGATGGTAGCCATATTTAAATAACTTTCAGTTTCAGAGACTTTGGTGCTTGCTGTGTTTGCAACTGCATCAAAAGCACACCATAAAGAAGATTTTGGTGTAGTTTTACACACCGGAGGTGTTGGTGAAAGATAAATTAAAATTGTGCATTAGTTTTGTATAGCAAGATGCTGTAAGAAAATTAATAAAATACTGAGCATATCTGGTTCAGGTTTTGATGGTTTCATCTGCTCCAATTTCCTCTCTAGTGTGTTCTTAGCTAGAGTCCTTTCTTCATGAGCGACAATTACAGCCTTAAACCTGGGATCCACCAGGATGGCTATGTAATAGGGCTCACTTCTTTTGTATGAGGGAAATCTAGTCTTAAGAGCCATAAGTAGATGTAAAGCAATTGTTCCTCTAGGTCCTACTTTCCCATGTTCTTCAATGTACGTATTCAAGCATGATGTTATTGAAAAAATAATGGGAATGACCATTGTTGCTGATGGTGTATGTTCACCACAAAGCTGAACTGTTGCATCATACAGTGGCTGTAGTATTTCCACATAGCAGTCGATCACGTTCCACTCACTCACTCACCATTAGGTTGTCCATATTGAGTTCTGGTAAGTGACGAGAGAGTGCACTCTTGTTATCCAACAGCCTGTTTAACATCAAAAACTCAGAATTCCAGCGAGTTGGACAGTCTTGTATTAAATTTGTCACAGGAAGACAGAGTTCTTCCTGAATTTGATGAAGCTGCTCAGTTACTCTCGCGTTGTGCTTGTACTGCATTGCGTGGGGACTTTTTTAAAACTTCACAGTTGGCACTACTTTGTTTAACTGCATCGTGCACAACTAATTGCAGCGTATGGGCAAAACACTGTAGTTTGTTAAATTTAATTTTACAGAGTGACAGCCCCAGCTTGATAATTCGTCCATTATCACTCACAATGTATAACTCTACACCACCTTGTAAATTTGCTAGGTTCCATTCGTCCAAACATTTGTGAACTTTTTCACAGATTGCTTTGCCAGTGTGTCCTCCAGGAAAGCTGTAGCATCCCAGGCAATATTTATTCACATTGAAGCCTCTCACAAAATGGCATGTTAATGACATGAAGGCTTCATTACTGGCAGAAGTCCACAAGTCACATGTGAAGGAAAAAGAAGTGACTTTGGCTTCGCTAACTGCCTCAGCTATGTGATCCAAAATTGTTGCCTTATTTTTTCGATATAAGTCAGGAATTACCCCCCTTGAAAGTGTATTCCTGGACGGAACTGAATAAAGTGGTTGGTCCACTTTGAGTAGTTCATGAATTTTTTTGTTTTCAATGACCCTATACGGTAACATGGCACTAACTATCCATTCACCTATATTATCTGTTATTTTCGTAGCCCTTTTGTGAGTAGATGGCCACTTATAAGTGTCATCCAAGCGAAGCTGTTTTTGTCTTGGTTCTGCTGCTTCATTTAGGATGTCAGTTTGCGTGTCCCTGCCTGGTTTCCATGTTTTTTTCCATTTTATCAAGTTCACTTTTGAACACAGGATGTTGAGAAATGCGTCTTAGAAGGCCAGATGTACTACTAAAATTTGTTTTCAATACTTTAGAGCAAACCTTGCATTTTGCTGACACATTTCCTGGCATTTTTTCGTAAAAATGCCAAATAGGTGCTTTGAATTTCTCACCACTATTTGTTATATCCATATTGCTTCTAACGAACTATGTATGTAAACAAATTGTAGAGTGAGTAAATAAAACATTAAAAACAAACTTATAAATAATGTTTAGTAACAAATTAATGTGTCACAGGTAGAGGTTACCACATTACAAATCACACACAATATTTAAACTTTCATTCAAAACTACAAGTTTATTGATAAAAAATAATCTCTGAATAAAAATTTAACTGTGTTACATCATGCAATAAATAACACGTACGGGTGATTAGCAAAATAAAAACACGAGCAGTACTGTTCCTAACGACTATCATTGGGCGACATTCTACATCACGTGAAGTGCTGGCCAATAAAATACCACCTTCGATGAAGATGTGTCGCGTTCTGCAACTGTTCGGCGATCGTGTAACCTACAAGAACAAGAATTATGTGGCCGTAGAAATGCACAATCATTCAGATTTTTATGAGCTTACGTGGAAATGCAATTGCATTCACACCAATTCAAATGTAATTTTACATGTATGCATTTGATATGCCTTTCGGCCCGCAATGGAATTATTTGGCAACATTTATAAGAAGTTTGCAAAATTAAACAAAGTGAAGAGTACGTAAAAAGTAAGAGACTCATTTCATAGCCATCTCGATTCTTAAACAATACGGGCTTGAAATTCTAAACGTTACTTTCTTAATGCTTGTGAGCAGTGTGCATTAATTCAGCCGCTAAAATACGTGCAGAGGAAAATGTTTATTCACGCACAACTGAACGCCATTATATCAATAAAAAATACTTTTGTTTTAATTATATAGGGCCTACTTCACGATTTTATAACAAGTGTTTCACTTTTAAAGTGATGGATGACAGAAAAAATACCATTAGTGAAATGGAAATACCATTCAGAGGAATGAGCAGTTATTTATTTTAGGAAGCTCACAGAAGTTTGTTTGCATACGACAGCCGGTGGCAAACTTTGTATGCATGATATTTATATGAAACCATTAATACTGACAGATACGTTGACTTGCATTTATTTATTATTTACTTATGCTGGCAAGATTAGGGCCATGTAGGCCCTGTCTTACATGTATGTTATAGAACACAGAAATAACAACAAAATAGCGTAAATAATTTTTATCCTCAAAAATTTACGAGAAAATTACTTCCCGCCTGATCTTTTTGAAAAATACATTTCCCGAATTTTTCCCGAAAAGTTGGGATCCCACCTAGCTCTACGTATTATGACATTCACACACAGCACAAACATCTGTTAACCTTTGTCAGTGACATTCTTTGTTTGGTAGTAGCAGTGCTACTTTTTCCATTCATCTTGACTATTAAAGGGTTTCGAGAAGGTTGCATGTTTTGTAATGAGAGAGAAAAAAAATGACAACAGAAGTGAAACAGAATACTCTCTCATCCACATGTCTAGTGCTATGAAATGATTATATGTTTTTTTTAAATGTCATTTTCTGAACGTCTTAACGTGCTGTTGCAGACTATAATTGTTCAAGCAATGATCTTCCTGCTCAAGGCACACATTATTGGCTGAGAGTCACTTCTGACAAAAGGCACGTGACGGCACGACATTTGCAGATCATTTTTTGAGTGATAGCAACATAAAATTCTCAACACTTTTTTTTACCCTGTTCTGTTTCAATTGGCTTTCAGTTTTGATTATTGCCTTCAGATAAATTCAAAATTTATGTAAATGAGTAGTATGTAGGTACATTAGTAAAGTATTTTTAAACAAATGTGAATCTACTGAAAAACAATATTTTAAAAGGTTTGCCTAAATTGTGTATTTATTGTAATGTGTGTGAATTTATGCATCATAATTTTTTTTGTATATGCTCCAGCCGTGGTAAAGTTAAGATTTTCCTGATTTCCTGGATTTTCAGTCATGGTCTAGGTTCCACCCTATCTGGTCCAGAAAAATGAGTTTCATTGTGTAATTTTTTTTTACTAACATATTTTTTTATTTCTATTAATTTAGATGCTTTTCTGTTTTAGATTTCTCTGCGCATTATGCTACACCAAAAGATGCAATTTCCATTAGTCAAGAAATGGAGGAAATTTATTGATTGTGCTGGTATCACCAATTATTCAGAATATAAGTGATAGTAGTCTCAGATTCTTAAAGTTTATTTTTATAACATTCTCATGTGTGTTCTTTGTTTCTTGCACAGTGAAGTATTGTAGATATATTTTGAAAGTTATGTAAATTAGCAAGATTTTTTTTTATGTTGAAAAATTTGTAAAGTTTTCAGTTTTGTGGGTGAATGATTTTAGTCATCATTCAGAGTATATTAATTACAGCAAGAAAGTATGTTATACAATATGTAATTTTACTTGTTTACTGTATTATTTTTTATTTCTGATGTGTTAAATCGTACTTAATTTGCAGGCAATATTTAAGTACCATGTTATATAATATTTTTTACGTATTTTGATTTGAACTTTTACATCTAGTTAGAAGTCGTTTAAAACACGAAGGATAACAATAGTTGGAGGTGTGTATTTTTTACCCCAGGTTCCTTACTTTGCCCACATTACTGTGTGGGCAAAGTAGTGAACATTTTATAGGGATACCAAACCATAGCTGAATATAAATGTTATTTACTTATTAAAACAGTGCAGTGTTTTGCACTGGAATCATGGTTAATTTATAAATAGCCTTGTTGTGTGTGCTAACTTCAAGCAACCTAATTTTACGTCTATAATGAGCAGACACCATTACTAATCACAAAATACTTTATTATTTTGAAAAAAAATTTGCTGACACTTTTCTTGAATTCTTAATATTTCCAGGCTTTACAGATATGCTGTAACGTTCAAACTGCTACTGCACAATAATCAAAATTACTATCTTTTTTCTTAAAGTTGTTGAACAAAATTTGCCATCTGCTAAGAATACTGTTCCACAGTTTTGAATCATGCTGTTACATACACACCTAACCACTGATCCTTGGTTGTAAGTGTGTTAATTGAAATGTGAGCATTGCAAACACAAGTTCAGTCTTTTGATTTAAATAAATTTTCATTTGTTTGTGATGTTGAATTTCTATGCAGATGATAACATGTAGAATATAGTGACCATATGAATGTATTTGATAAACATATTAGCATAATGGTTGCCTGTAAAGTCGGTTTTACGGGCGAAGATTTTACGTGACAACGTAGTGCTGCGCGCGCGGCAGACCGATCACTGCGACGCTAGCTCCACCGCGTCGTTCGTCTTTGGAATTGCTTCCATGCAAGGTGGCTTTCTCCTTGGCCGGCTCGGCTCCCCTCCTGTTTCCTCCCCTCATTTCCCTCCCTTGATTACCCCTCCTCGGTGACTCATCGTAACGTTACCGAGCGTTACACTTTTTCATAAGTGACTCCCAGCCGCAACCTAATTTAAGACGTTGTCACGTCAAAATCAAACTAATACTATAATATATCTAATTTTAGATAAGCATTGTGATATATTATTCTGTTGTCTGGGCACCAAAATATCTTTTACATGTAAATAAACAATGATTTTTATCAGCTTCTTTTCATTGCAATGATAAAAAAATTTTAAAGCAAACTCAATAATTTTTATATGATACATGCTTGAGCACCTTGGCGACGTGTTTTCACAGTCGGGTGAAAACCTCATAGCAGGGGAAGAATACATAGCCTGTTTGTTTACTGTGTATTACTTCCATACAATCTGTCAAAAAGTGGAAACCTTAAATTCCATTGTCCCAACCCTCCATAACATAAAATGTAGCTTTAGTGGATTGTAAAGTTTGAATGTTTTGCTTGTGTGGCAGGAACACCTATGTCCAATTGAATAACATTTGATGTCCAACAATTGTAAAGCCTTGCCATCATTCGCCAGCATGACAACTTGCACTACCAATCTGTCAACGTGGACATACCACAGCAAGTCACTCACTTGGACAACTTGTTGGGCAAGAATATTTGCCAGTGTACACACACCTTAACAGGATGTCCATTCTCTTCATTGTTTTCTTCCTCACATTCCTGAAAAACACAAATAAGTTATGTTTCTGTTTAACCACAAGTTATTATATTAATTAATATGTCTTAATTTCCAGCATTAAATTCAAAAGAAAGGTGCCTGGAAATCATAAGGGATTTTTATAACTGGTAGAATTTCCTTCATTTCTTGGCTGCAATAGACACAGCATGTTGCCAATCAGTGCCCATCTAACAGCAGAAGTATTTCAGTTATAAACTATATTTCATTGTTGTCTGTTTGCTGCTGTAAATGCTCTGTACAGATTCTTGTACACCCATGTTTGATGACTGGGATAAATATCTGAATGTGACGTTTGTAGAATTTCTCTCTCAGAATACATCAATCATCTCTAACTGAAGTTTGTTTCTACATTTATCTTTTACATAGTTCATTACAGAAAATACTCTCTACTACAACATTATAAAATGAGCGACGACAGAGATAAGGCATAACTGCTTTTGTCTTCAAAAACTAAATTCCTTGCAGCATCTTTGAGCTGCATGACATTTGACCAAAATACATATCTATTGGTAATGTCAACTCCATTTAATGGCCAGTCAACATTTTGCAACTTTAGGTATTGCAGTTCAACAGCACCCATAACTTTATCATCAAGGAATTCTTTGACAAAAAATAGGTATTTGAACTGATGTCCTAATTGACGTAGAGATACGTTTGGTGACAAGTACTTAAAATTTTTGAAGTGGTTGAAATTATATGGAAACCTTGTGGATAACTCTAAGCACAAACTCTTAATATAGTTTAAATATTTATTTTTCCAACAACTTTTGTTCTTTTTCTGCTGACACGTTACATGGTAACAGTGACCATGCTTTCTAATAATCAATACCAAAATCTGCCTTTTCAACGTATAGTAATGCTAAATTATTATTAATATTTCTGAGTAGGACATTTACACGAACAGTGATAAACGAAAGCTTGTATTTTTTCCTACATTAACAGGAATATTCCTTCTGATTTATCATAGCCCCATTTAACATAGAGATCTTTAGCTTGAAAGTTTAAATTTAACTTGTTCAGCAATGGAGAATTGGTTTCAAAATTTTTAAGTACAAATAATTATTCCTGTTTGTCAACATTTCACATAATATTCAGGCTATATAGTTTTTCTTTCTCAGCAACAAAATTAAACTGAAAATCCTAAAAACAAAAACACCAAAAATCTAACTTACAAATAAAATAATAAAATAAAAAGAAACAAATGCAGATGAAAAATTAAAAGTTAATTTCAATACAAATTTTTTTTTGAAAAAATTAAAAATTAAATTTAAGGTTAAAATAAATAATTATTGAAAATTTGAAACCTGGAAAATTGATTGGTGGATTGCAATTCACATTAAGTTGAGCAAAAAAATAAAAACCTATGAGGTGCGATCAAAACAAATTATTTAAAAATATGTAAACAATAAGAGAAAATGCAAACAAAAATAAAACATCAAGTCAATATTTACTGTAAACTAACCAATAAGAAAAACAACCTGTAATGAATTTATTATGATGATAACATAAAAAAAATATATTTATATATACTTTTTACATGCACATAAAAATTTATTTTATTATTTCAGGTTAGCCAGTATCTTGGGCTGTCTGAATTTGCCTGCAGTGCATACTTATACGTATCTGTCCCCGAAAGTGACATCACAACTGCTGTCCAAATTGCAAGTAAAGAATGCAGTTATATAAATATAAGAAGATAAATACTTCTCTCGTACTTGTGTTATATGTGCTGCCATTTCAAGAAGCTATTTGTAGGTTACTATTGGTATACAACAAAATTATTTTATTTAAATTTTAGTAGGGCAACCTTACTTCTTGGTAGCGTAGATTTTTGAACTGAATAAATAATTATCGTAAGTTAAAGAAAGGTCTAAAGATAGGTCACTAGGCCTATGTTCATAACCTACAAATGCTTTGGTAAAACAAGGAATCAAAATTGCAAACTCGTGTACAATCAGCAAGACAACAAAATTTATGTAACTCAAATTGAAATATTATTTGATCTTTTATTTAACCCTATAACTTTCTGCAATTATCAAGTTATTTGTAGGAATACACATTCATTAAAAGTGTTCAGCTGGCCAATAGATGTTGTCGAAGCCAACAAGTCTGCCTTTCCGAATTCATCAAGTTTGGTACCATGGGTAAGTAAAGGATGCAAGTACAGAAGTATGTACTTGAATTCTGACACAACCTAAATCTCTGTGAATGCCTAGGGCATGCTCGTTGCTGATTGGTTGTGTAAACATTTTCTTACTGTGGTTGTAGAGACAATACTTTCTCAGGCTCGCACTGTAATAGTACTGTTATTTTTTTTTACTAGAATGCTACGGTGATTATAGCACAGTCTTTACTATACCCACTTTGCAGAATACTTTATTTAATTAATTCTGTCAAACAGCCTATAACAAATACTGCCGTGTTCGCAATGAATAGTGTGAATTGGCACTTTATAAAATTACACGTATTTTATAAATATTTTTTAAGACTTTTTACTTACCAATTACCTAGATGTATGAAAACCATTTTAGGAAACAGAAATTGCAGGGTCATATTTTTTCCTATATAAAACACTTTTATTAAATTTGACTAAATATTTAATATTGTCAGATTATTGCAGTTTAAGTTTATTTAGTGCATATGATTCAATATACATTAATGCACCTAATTTGAGGTTATGAATTCAGGCCTGGATGTAAAACACTTGAACGTTCAAAAATTCAAAAAAATATAAACATTATGAGCTACAGAATGAAACTATAACTCAACCGCAAAAATAAAAATACGTATAAATCATCTATCACACTAAATTTAAGCCTGTATTTTCAGAGGTTTAATTTTCGCTGTGCGGCGTTTATCCCAGCATGTTTGCCTGAATACATATTTTTGAGGTTCAACTGCACTATTCACCTTTTAGAAAAGTATGTTGTAAGGAAAATAAAATTTAAACCATCAATAATATTGCATATTGTATTGTTAGAACATTTCAAAAAATGCAATTTTCCTGGGACGCAAATATTTATTTTCCCCTTTGTAACATTTCAGCTTGACGCCTCCCTTATTTTAAATTATGCTGATACTTTCCATTACTATCTCTAACAGTTTTTTTATTTGCAATATATTTTTGTTTTGTTGCTTCTTTCCATTTAAATACTATCTCAACTACTAAAAAGAATTCACTTTATTAACGTAAAATACCGAACATTTTCTGTTGACTGAGCCATCAGGGTTGTTTGCATGCCAAATCCTGATAAAAATATTTATTTTTTCTTGGAGAAAAATAAGTCATGGTGAAACACACACCACTTTATATCCCCATAAAAATTGGGGGAAGTTTAACTATTTAACTCAGTGAAATTATCTATATGTTCTTCAAATTTCATCTCGTTGGTGAAACCGGCCCTAAAATAAATAGTTATATTTTAAATCTTATAAGACTCCGTCCAATCAGAACAGAGCAGTCTGTGTTGTTGGCAGGAAACTGTTATTTATAATAATGTAAGCATAAAAAATATTTAAAAAAAGGTGCATGTGTGCAGATGTTAACTAATGTATTTGTTCACAAAAATAAGATTCCCTAATAGAAAATGTCAGTTTTGAAGTATGATCTGTTTAAATATGGTTGTTATATATGAGGTTAGGTTAGGAACAAAATTAAAAGAAAGGTTTGTTGCAAATTTTCATTGGCTGGACTTTAAAATAATCAGGTTGAATTGGGAATCATAAATGCAGAAGATGTAGTCATGTACGACAATCATGATTACTGCTTAATTCTTATCGCATTATTTTTTTATTGGAAACCCAGCTTAACTTTTAAGACCATGCTGGAAGCGCTGAAGGCTTTTTTTTTTATTATGAATTATTTGAGCTTGAAATTGACAAGATGGTTATTACTGATTAAGAAACCATAGTAAACAAATTTAATAACTATTTTTTTTTATGTGTTACTAATGGTCTTGTCAATAAAATCCCACCTATGCATGACCCCTTGTGTTTGTCAAAAATTCATTTCCAAACAAATGTCTGAATTTAAATTTTAAATTAGCTACTGTTTCTGAAATAAGATGTATAATAAAAAATATGAAACCTAAATATTCTCATGGGTATGATGAAATAAGCAGCACAGTCATAAAATATTGCTCAACAGAACTTGCTGGTCCACGGAGTCTTATATGCAATAGCGTGGTATTTTTCCAGATTGACTAAAGTTTGCTACCTTTATCCCTTGTACAAAAAAGGAGAGAAATCCAAAACTGTTAACTCTTTACTAACCCCATTTTCAAAAAATTTGAAACTGTCATCTACAATTGATTGTTATTCATTTACATAATTATAAAATTTTAACCCCATCCCAATTTGGTTTCAGGAAAACCTTGTCCACGGATAATGCTATGTGTAATTTACCAAGTGAAATCTTGGAAGCTTTGAATTCACACAAACATGTAGTTAGCATATTTTATGATTTTGCAAAGGCCGTCGATTATGTAAATCACATTATTCTCATTGATATATTAGATAATTATGGTGTACGCAATCATTTCAAAGCTCTTTTGGTATCGTATCTTAACCAAAGACAATCTGTTTTAATCAAAGACAAAACATTCAGCAAATAACATAACCTCTTATGTCGGTGTAATAAAGCATGGTGTACCTCAGGGTTCAGTCCTCTATCTTTTACTGTTTTTAATTTATATAAACAATCTCCCAAATGTCGTTGACATACATGTAAAAACTGTGCTTTTTGCTGAAGACACAAGTGTCTTATTAAAAAACAAATAGATATTTGAATTAACTATTTTAGCAAAAAAAGCTTTTAAAGTTCTAGATAAATGGTTTAGATTCACACAAAACAGGCTTTTGTGGGCAAATTTCACACGCTAGAAAACGGCATAGCAGAATTAAAGGCAGAAGTTACACAAAATGTTCTGACGTTGCAGGCTAGACTAGAAGGTACTCAACAAGCCGTAACTGAACTGCAGAAACAGAATTAGCTACAAGTTAGACTACACAGTCAAGTAAGGTAAAAATTTTGAACGTTTGGAGATTAGAGTGGATGAGCGCAATATTCATCCTCTAGATAGCACAGATGAACAAATTGTTTCTGTGAGGTCAAGCTTATCTAAAGTGCACATCGCAGTTGAGTTAGTTGCAAAGAAACTCACAACCAACTTAGAACAGAGTCACAGTTGTTAAGAAGGGCAAATGTCCAGACTGGGAAAAAGGATTATACAGATTGAGAACAGGCCAGTTTCAAGTTCACAAGCACCTGAGCCAAACCTTTTGGCTAACGTTTGTAATGTTCCACCTTCGTTACGTTTATNTTGAGTTAGTTGCAAAGAAACTCACAACCAACTTAGAACAGAGTCACAGTTGTTAAGAAGGGCAAATGTCCAGACTGGGAAAAAGGATTACACAGATTGAGAACAGGCCAGTTTCAAGTTCACAAGCACCTGAGCCAAACCTTTTGGCTAACGTTTGTAATGTTCCACCTTCGTTACGTTTATGTTATATTTAAAATATTACAGCCTCACAGGTGGGTGGGCGCCATCTTGTAACATTCGGCACTTGTTACTNTGTCCAGTATGCAGAGTACGAACCGTTCAGAGATGAATATACAAGTACAGACCAGCGCCACAGTGGTTTACAGTTTATTAATGTCTCAAAACTTGCATCGCAAGACTAAGTTACGAAGGCAGGAGGGATGTTCGTTCCCTCCTGGCACCCTAACGACCCCCCACACCGGCGGAAATAAGTTGATAGACTTTAGGTTAAGTTGAAAAGAAATGATGTGAAAAGAATTAACGGTCGCGGGTGCTTGCCGGTGTGGGTGAAATACGTCACGCCTGATGCGTCTTCTCACGCCCGATGCGTCTTCTTCGACGGTGGTTACTTTTTCTCTTCGAGGCGATAGACGCCACTAGTATTTATGTGCAGTCCTATCGCCCCCTTCTCCTAAGATAAGCGCCCGGCATCCCGCATCTGCCAGCAGCGTCATCTAAAACTGCACGTGTCCCGCTCTCAACGCGTTATCGACTGCTGCGCCGTCAACAGAAACTAACCTCTAGTACAACAAAAACTTGTTGACGTTGCCTAAAAATGCGCTGGAAGAACTAAAACTGTCGACACATTCAACATTCCGATAAACTAACCTCTCGTTTCGTATAACATTTGTTGACGCATTAAACTGCGCCAAAGGAACTAAAACCTGTCGACGTTGCCTAATCCACAGAAACGAACTAATCTAATTAATGCTGACGTTTCCCCAAAAAACCAAAGTTCAAAACGATAACTGTAACCAGGACTCCTGATAAAACATAACACGGCAAACGTCCTCCCGATAACCTACAAACGCACACATCTGCCAGATAAACTATCACGGGAAACGAGCCACCACGGCTTTAAACTTCAGACCTGATAAAAATATTAAGAAGCTTTCCAAAGCTTCATACACACGAAAGAATTTTACACCCAGAGTCCCGAAAAATTACGAATATTGCGTCATTACACGTTGATAATCAACTTGTAAATTTTGAACGTCACATAGATGGGAAACTGAATCAGACAGAAGCAGAGTACCAGACTGTAAAGCAAAATTTTGAGATAGTAGGGAAATCCAGGAAAAAGTAAGTTAGGTTAATGAGAGGTTAAGGACATGTCAATGAGTCACGTGTACACCTACCTAACATTCCTGTTAAAACGCACTATGTTCCACAGAGTGCTAGGGGGGTTCCGACATTTTCTGTGACAATGAGTTGTTACTTTGCCATTTCCTCCACCTTTTCATTCTAGTGCTGATCCATACTTACCTCAATTACCCTCATCGGCTTTCAAGACCTCGCTGTTAAGAGCCGCCCAAATCCTTCGCTCATTCAAAACTGGAGATTTACAGGCCATACTTGACAATCGAAAAGTGCCCAGCGTAATAGACACCTGTCCTTGCAAAGGGTTTTGTCTGCTGCACTTGCATTGCAGGAAGCCTACCCATAAGCAGTGTGCAAGTAGATGGCTTCACTCTCCAACAATGTAAACACTTGTGTAGTAGCCTAGTGATGGCATGTCTGATAAAATCAAAAACTGTTCCCTAAGGATATGCTTTATGGTACGAAACCTAATCTGCTGATTTACGCCATGATGGAGTATTATGAGCTCTGTCAGTGGGTGGGTTTTGGAAAGCAACAGCTGATGCTTTTGCTCAAATGGTAAGTCGGAGTGGTGTAGTTTGCTGCCCACCCTAAGCAATTATTTCTACGAATGACACCAGTTTTCGAACCTGAGGTTATTTAAGTCGTCTCTTCCTTAAACAGGCCAAATAATTTTGGAAGACTGTTGACTGTACCTGTCGAACCAATAAGTGCAAAGCCCCATCCAACTCCTTGGAACTTGCTCTCCCTGTCAAACAACTTTCAGATGTGGTGCAGCAGTTATGAATAAATCCTCATACAAAGGATTTCTCACAAAGTAGTTTCATCGAACTGCTAAAATGAGCCAGCAAAGTGTCAATGTGTCTGTGCGACACAAATGTTCCCAACGTCTTAACCTTTTGTTCAAGGATATCTGAATCCACCATCTTGTTGTGAGTGTCCGCCAACCATTGATCACGATGTTCCTGCAACCATGCCATACCAGTCCACCACAGCGGATGGTCTAGCAATTGCAATCGTAAGAGGCCACGAAATGCACAGTCAGGAGGATTGTACTCCGATGGTGTGTGCCTCCACCATGAGGGTCAAGTGAGCTCCTGGATTTCACTTACTCTGTTTGCCACAATTGTTTTAACCTGGCAATACAGAGTACATATCCACTATTAAATCCTTACATACAGCAGCCCAAATCATATTTAGCTAAACTTAATAAAACATTTCTCTCTTAAATTAAATGTGTGAGAGGAAGAGTCAATCCATGTTAACTTGCTTTGTGATTCCATCCAAGCAACAATGGATGAAAAACAGATTATACTAAGAGTGCATTTGTCACATGCCGGAGCAATCATGCCAACAGGAGAGCCCCCCCCCAAAGCTCCAGATGAGGTATGAAGTGATATTTGACAGGGTCGATCTTAGATTTGCCAGCTACCAACTGTGCAATTATTCCAGCAGCGCTAGTAACCAGCATGTAAACGACTGCAACATATCCTACTTCTGAACTGTCAGAAAAACGAAGTTGGTAGGTTGAACCCCCAGGACCTACGATTTTCCTGAGGATGGCAATGTCTGACAGAAGAAGCAGCTCATCCTTGAACTGCGTCCACTTATGTAAAATATCCTGCGGTGGTTCCACATCCTGATCAATGTTTTTCAGCCAAAGGAACTGTATGAGATGTTTTGAGAAAATGCAAAGTGGAGGGGGTCCAAAATTCTTGCAACATCAGACAAGATGGCTCCTCAGAAACTAGTGTGTATCTTACATGAGAAAGCATCAGTAGTTGGGCTCCGCTGCAACCCCAGCACCTCTACAACACAATCTTCCTGGTTCAATGAAAATACCTCTTGGAGCCTCAACATCTCGACAGGGAGTTAGTCCGGAAGTGCACAATGATTACTGACAACTTCCTAAGTTTGAACCCATCTGCTGCAAACAAGGATATCAATTTCTCTTGTATGGTCAATGCGGAATACACTGAATCAGAACCAGTAACCACATCGTCAACATAAACGTCTGACTAAAACTTTAGTAGTAGGGTAACAACTTTTTTCATCTTCTGCCAACTGCTGCAGCACACGAAAGGTTAATTGAGATGAGACACCATAAGTCAGTCTTTAAACAATAATCTATCACTGTCATTAAGACCACTACAAAATGTGCTGAAACTCCTGAGGACTACAAAACCTGAATTTTGGCGATACGTTTGTTTGAGGTTGGCCATGAAGACCTCTGCATGCAACCTAGCCTTCAACAGAACCTCAACGTCACGTTGCAGTCTTGGTCCTATCAGCACAATGTTGTCCAATGACAGCCCATTTGCACTCTAGTGTTGATGCTTCAAACACCGGTTGGAGGTTGAACTTTCCAGCCTGACTACACAATGGCGCGGTACATAAAATGATTATATGGAGTGTATTTTTGACTCCGGAATCCTTCCCGTATGCCCCATGGCTAGACCGCCTCTTACAAATACATTCCTTTAAGAGTTTGGGCACCATTATGACAGTTCTCTAAACGAAGCAACCAGTTGATCTCTTGCGGTCTAGAAGATGCCAGCTGGGAACCCACTGAACTAAAAGGCAGAAACACAGTATACCTGCCACCAATATCCCTGCTATGGGTTTCGATGAACAATCTCTTGCACGGAATTTCCTCAGCAGATATGTACTTAT
>NQII01002247.1:27374-68603 GCA_002778355.1 Clitarchus hookeri | reverse complement strand
GGGGGGGGGGGGGAATTATTTGACGCCCCACAAATGCCACACTACATCCTCCAAAGGAGACGTCGGCATTGACACACAATACTGTTACGTGCTCTCTGCACGAGCGAGTGGAAGTGAAAGACAGAGCAGTTATATGATAGCAATGGCAGCAAGTCAACGGAATGTTTTAAATAACAAGTGAGCAATACCTAGGAACCACGTATCTTTTTACAAATGGCTAGACAAAACGATAATACTTTTTGCGGTGTAAACTGCTGACCTTTGTTATATTGAGTTTCTGTATTTATCTTGTGAATTTTTTGGTGGTTTGCTGCCCTAGCTTTTCTAAGCGTATCTCATGGTACATCGAACTTTCGAGGTCAAGGCAAGCAGAGTATAAATAGTGTGATGAGCCTCCAGGCCGGCAGTTGATGAATGACCGAGTTTCAGCGATAGAAGTGACCAGCGGAAGGGAAATCTGCAACTGCGAGTATCAAGCAGTGAAGAGTGCGGCTGGCAGGCTGGGATATTGGACCAGATGTGCGAGTGAACGACACTACAAATGATGGCTACAGACTGAATGAGTTAATTGACTGAAATGAAACTGCAACATTGAGAAGAATGAGTTGAAATAGACATTAAATATTGCGTTCACTAAGAAATAAAAAGAGTAAGAGTGGAGATAGAAAATATAATGCTGTAAATAAAGCTGTGTGAATAAATTATGAATCAAATTTAGTTCTTTTATTTTTTTTAGACCTCCACCCCTTAGGAACTCAGATACACCAGTCATATATGATGCTGAGGGTCAACGCAACTGTTCAGATGCAACCATACCAAGACAGAATCAAGTGCCACAGGAAAATCATCAATTTTACCTTCAGTTAACAAGTCAGCTTCAATTAGCAACTTAATGGGTCATGGAATGTCAAAGCCAAGATCAGCCAGCCTTAGATGGGCGACCGAACTGTGCACTTCACGAGACAACTTAGTACTTGGGAGACTGGTCGTTCCGTGAAGCAGCACAAAATCGAGGGCAAACTGTGTGTCTCGTATTTCACACACAAAGGGTGATTATAACTGGGTGTTTAAATAACCCCTGTATGGGACGATTTGTCCGTTTGCAAGTTAATCTGAACTTCTGCAGATGCTTGCACTATATTTGATATCCAGAAAATATTTCAATATTTGTTAAATGTTTTAAGGTAATACGATGCCCTACACGATTTTAATTCACAAGGGAAGGGAAAAGAAATAGTTTGTTCTGTGGCTTTTTTTTTTTTAATTCAAGTGCCACGCTATGGAACAAAAAAAATAAATTGTCTAATAATATATGTATCCAGCCCGGTGGTTGAGATAAATCATTGACTGCACCTTAGACTCAGTTCCAGTGGACGTCTACTGCCAGCAGTGAATGTGAACAGGGAAGCGAGTTGCTATATATGTTTTTAATTGTTGCATAGAGATGCTTCAAGTACTCTTGATACAGAAACTGACATACCAGATGAAATGAAGAAACAGCTTAAGATGTTTGTTTGTCAGATGTACTATGGAAAGCAAACGTTCACTGATATACACTGAGGCGACAAGTCATGGGATACCTCCTAATATCGTGTCGGAACTCCTTTTGCCTGGCAAAGTGCAGCCACTCGACGTGGCATGGACTCAACAAGTCGTTGGAAGTCCCCGGCAGAAATATTGAGCCATGCTGCTTCTACAGACGTCCATAATTGTGAAAGTGTTGCCGGTGCAGGAGTTTGTGCACGAGCTGACTTCCGATTATGTCCCATAAATGTTCAATGGGATTCATGTCAGGCGATCTTGGTGGCCAAATCATTTGCTGGAATTGTCCAGAATGTTCTTCAAACCAATCACGAACAGTTGTGGCCCGGTGACATGGTGCATTGTCATCCATACAAATTCCATCGTTGTTTGGGTACATGAAGTCCATGAATGGCTGCAAGTGGTCTCCAAGTAGCTGAACATAACCCTTTCCAGTCAATGATCGGTTAAGTTGGACCAGAGGACCCAGTCCATTCCATGTAAAAAGCCCACACCAGCTTGCACAGTTCCTTGTTGACAACTTCGGTCCATGGATTTGTGGGGTCTGCGCCACACTCGAACCCTACCATCANCATGTAAAAACAGCCCACACCATTATGGAGCCACCACCAGCTTGCACAGTTCCTTGTTGACAACTTGGGTCCATGGATTCGTGGGGTCTGCGCCACACTCGAACCCTACCATCAGCTCTTACCAACTGAAATCGGGACTCATCTGACCAAGCCGCGATTTTCCAGTCGTCTAGGGTCCAACCGATATTTTCACGAGCCTAGGAGAGGCGCTGCAGGCGATGTCGTGCTGTTAGTAAAGGCACTCGAGTCTGTCTTCTGCTGGCATAGCCCAGTACAGCCAAAGTTCGCCGCACTGTCCTAACGGACACGTCCGTCGTACGTCCCACATTCATTCCTGCGGTTATTTCACGCAGTGTTGCTTGTCTGTTAACACTGACCATTCTGCGCACACGCCGTTAAGTCTCGGGTCATTAAGTGCAGGTGGTCGACCACTGTGTTGTCCATGGTGGGAGGTTATGCCTGAAATTAGGTATTCTCGGCACTCTCTTGACACTGTGGATCTCGGAATGTTGAATTCCCTAACCATTTCCGAAATGGAATGTCCCATGCGTCTAGCTCCAACTACCATTCCGCGTCCAAAGTCTGTTAATTCCCATTGTGCTACCATAATCACGTCAGAAACCTTTTCACATGTATCACTTGACTACAAATGAAAGCCCAACCAATGCACTGCCCATTTATACATTTTGTATGCAATACTACTGCCATCTGTATATTTGCATATTGCTATCCCATGACTTTTGTCACCTCAGTGTATTTTGCATAGAAGAGTCTGTGCCAAGAGTCATCCCCATTGTGCTTGCAAAGTGATATCCAAATGCTTGCTTACAATGGGTAACAACAAAAAATCCCAATGCTCGATGGGAAGTTTATGTTCAAGGCAAGGTCTGCCAATAACAGTATGCGTTCCCCACCTCTGCCCCTTCAGCCCTTAGTGTCACGATCGTTTCGCCATCTTGGTTATTGTGCTTGCTGTGCATGGCTATTAGATACATTTTTTAAAAATGATTTTAGCTTCTTTTTTCAAGTTTGGATTGCATTTGGAATTGACTGTATCGATTGTTGACGACCTGCTATGCAATTTTTATTGGTTAACAATTTGATTAATATTTTGTGCTTTTGATTAGTTGATGACCTGCTCACTTTTTTGGCTGCAAATATAAATATGTATCTATTACTGTTTGATAGAATAAAACTAAAAGTGACACTTCCTTTGTGTCATGTTGGCTTAATGATGGTGCACAACTGATACTGCACTGCACATAGTCTGTCAATCCTACTTTATATCACCCCAGCTAGCTCATCCCTCTTGCTCTGCAACCCTCCCCACCCCTGTTTACTTTTCCAAGTGGTATTTTCCCTCTTCATACTCGTCATTTCTCCACAAAGCCTCTTGGCGGTGGTTGGACGAAATATGTTAAGTAGGGGAAGGGCTACGAGGGCAATGTCTTCCCTTACCCAATATTCTATTTATCTTTTTGTATTGCTCAACAGGTATGCTACTGTTTTCTGTTTATAGAGCAAATTTGACAATTATTTTATGTAATTTCTGTAATCTAAATTATGGAAGCTTAAAGAATTTTCATAATATTACCTTAAGTTAATTTTTGTTTATAAATTATTTGTTTGCAAAAAACTGTAGATGTACTTGTAACATCACAGTTGAAAATCTAGCATACAGTAGTTATTTTATCTGTAAACCCAGCAACCATTATCAGTGTTTGTTACCATTGCACTGCTTTGTCAAATTTGTGACAGAGGAATGGGTGGCACATCTATCTATCTATCTATCTCTCTCTCTCTATATATATATATATCTCTCTCTCTATATATATATATATATATCTATCTCTGCGTGTGCACGTGCGTGCACGTCGCATGCATATATGGCAGGGTGCCCACACTGTACGCAATTCACATGCCATGCTGAGGCATTTTGACCTATGCAAATAACTTCTATTATCCTATGTAAGTTTTATTTACAAAAAACCAACAGTATAATTATTTATATACATGTTGCATCCCACTGTAAAATAAACTTTTTTTTTGGCAAAAGGAAAATCTGCATAAAGGTAGCGAGCGACCCATACTCTCGGGTAAACATGGCAATGTGCTAGGTTATAATTTTAATCGGAAGACATCTGTTGATTGAAATTAATTAATATTGAATTTAATAAATTGTTTGATTTTTTTTTGCAAGAAGCCACTGGAAATTAACTTGACGCTTGCTTAAAGTAACATGGCGTCCGATGTTTCCATTTTTTCTGTGACAAGGGACAGTTGTATATCCCGTTCTGGGGTGTAATTTTATTTGGGTGACTACTGTCTGCTGAAATAATTCAACATTTCATTTTAAAAAAACTCATTTTTGCACCAGAGATAATTACAAACAGACTTAACGCAAAAAAACCGTTCACATAATGCACTTATTTTTAGAGTTTTTGGGGCCTCAAAATCAGACTGTACTAAGCAGCATACTATGCGGTTGGAGATTTGTAATGGCAACCATACTAATCATTTCCACTCAGTCATGGGGATCAATTCACATACTAGAAAAACCAACTAGAGGCAATGTAAACACATCTAAAACAAACCGAAAATGGAAACTTCATGGACCATCACTGCATTAGAGTAATGGGTTTTGCAAGTAACGAAAATATTTTTTTCTATTTAAAGGACTAAGAACAAAAACAAATCTTGCATTCCAACATACTTAAATAAATATTTTCACCACACATTTTTCTCGATTTCATGTAACATTTCTTGGCAATACTGCACACAAATACATTTCATACAATATATACAACTCATTCATTCTCAATCAAAATTGGCAATTTTATACCTTCTTTTACAGTAACATCTGAAACAACTCAGTGGTTACAGGGATACAGTTGTAGATTTAATTGTTTGTTTGTTGCAGTAAAGGACCTATTCACTAAATTTTATGTCCTTTGGAAAAAAAATATACAAAATATAATAAACGTACACCACCATACATATCTCTCTGATACAAGGTCAAGATTTGTACTTTGTTATTATAATAATTTTACAATTAGAAACGTTCTAATTTTTAATTCAGCTTATTGTTTTAAAAGATGTCCACACAATTTGCATGATCCGCAAAAAAACTTTGTAATCAGAAGTAAAGAGATATTATCCATACCAGTCAAGTACAGTATCAAAATTGTTATTCCTAAAAGCCACTACTAATCTTTATTTTACAGTATAGTTCTACACACACACATTCAACTATAACAACTACTAAGTCTTCTTAGGATACGCAGCTTCAAAGAAAAATTGGGATCCAGAAATAAGGCCAACCGCACCCACAGCAAGTGTCAATCCAAACAATATTTTATCTGCAGGTCCACCTTTCAGATATACAGGAATCCCATCTGCCTTCTATAAACAATACAATAAGATTCATTTTAAAAAATTACATAAATCATAACATTACATATGAAACATAATGTCAAAATATATATTTGTGTAGATCTGGAATGAATGTTGGAAGAATTTACAAGGTGGAACGTGTGGAGAGAAGTCTAATTATGACATGACACTACCATGATTAACAAGATGAACAACTTCTTTTTGACGTATGCAATTTTGATATACAAGGTGGAACTGAACTCAGGCAAACTTTGGCAGGTTTTTTTCCTTGTGAAAAAATGGGCAAAGAAAATACATTCATACATACACATGTGACCTATACGTAGCTAAAGTCTATTTTGGAAGGGCATAACCACCCTTAATAGTGTTGCTTAAGCTGATGTTTATTGTTAGTGACACAGCCAGAATGAAAGATCAATCTTTAAGTTTCTGGATAATGCATTATTGAATGACGATATGCAACCTTAAAAAATTGGGTTATGGTTATCAATCCCCTTCCATAAAAACAGATGGGTTGGAATCCCATTGCACATTAAAAAATGTAACAGTAAATATTTTTTTNTAAGCTGATGTTTATTGTTAGTGACACAGCCAGAATGAAAGATCAATCTTTAAGTTTCTGGATAATGCATTATTGAACGACTATATGCAACCTTAAAAAATTGGGTTATGGTTATCAATCCCCTTCCATAAAAACAGATGGGTTGGAATCCCATTGCACATTAAAAAATGTAAGAGTAAATATTTTTTTCCCCTCCTGTGGTTAGGTATTTACTGTACATGGTAAATGAAAAAGAAGTCTTGTGTTGTTACACTAAATGCCACCTTCAAGAAATGAATGCATTATGATCTAATACTGCAATTCATTATGCATTACTTTCTCGAAAACAATAGCAAGTAGGGTTAAAATGCAAGGCAGTTTTTTTTTTTAAGTGTATGGTTGATTATTAATCTGCAGGGAACTACCCAAAAATGTCGCATGCACCTGTGGCGTTCCAGTCTATCAATTTTTATTGAAGGGGATTGATATAGGGCAACCAATTTTTTATGGTTTGCACTTCCTCGTTCAATAATGCATTATCCAGAATTGTGAGATTTGTCTCTCATTCTGGATGTTAGAAGAAATAAATTTCTTCTTCAGCTACACTTTCAAGAGTGTTACACCCTTCCACAATAGACTTAGAAGTTGTACGTAATATTTTCGACCTATTTTTTGATGTGGGATCATTTGTCAAAATTTGTCGGTACAGTTAAGTTCCACCCTGTACATATATATAGAACATTTTTCATAGAGATACGAAAGAACCAAACAACTATGGTTCATCAAAACACATTAAAAGACAATCACATTATCTACAGATTTAGAGATGTAAAATTAATGTACATAAAAAAAACACTGGCATGGAGTTAAAAAGTTATGACAATCGCAAGCTTCCCATNAGAGATGTAAAATTAATGTACATAAAAAAAACACTGGCATGGAGTTAAAAAGTTATGACAATCGCAAGCTTCCCATACCAAAAATGTACTAGTCCAGATGTAATGTCTGTAAATTTCAGTGTACAAACAGCTAAATGATATTTCATTTACATTGCTTTGTTTTTAAATTGTTGCTTTACCCAAATCTTATTTAAATTAGGCCTATTTCATTTTGAATGCCTCTACAGGATACCTTGGCTTAGCTTNGTTGCTTTACCCAAATCTTATTTAAATTAGGCCTATTTCATTTTGAATGCCTCTACAGGATACCTTGGCTTAGCTTATCTAAATTTTAGGTTAGGTTAGGTCACCCTTCCAATTTTTGATTAGCTAGCTCAAATTTTGTTTANGGCTTAGCTTATCTAAATTTTAGGTTAGGTTAGGTCACCCTTCCAATTTTTGATTAGCTAGCTCAAATTTTGTTTATTTATGAAGTTGCCAAGGCAACATTTCAGTGTAATGCATGTTAGGATTGCCCAAGGCACAATAGTATAGTATTTTTCTTTGGGGTTAATTTTATATAATTATTATATATCTCGTGATGACAAGGTCTGTGACCTTTTCCACAATGTGCAGATTACGATTTACCGTGAGTAAATGGTAAATCTGCGTTTTTCTTGGCCCTACCACTATTGCCTTAAAACGTGTTGAAGGAGGGATCCTTCTCAACAGCAAAGTTTTATCATAAGCTAGGTTTATTCATTCTACAGAGGCTAATTTTGACTGTTAAGTTGTTAGGGAGTGTGGACAACCTGAAGAGGTCCCACAAGGTGTTCAAGTAGGGTTTCTAGTGCCACTGGAGCAGATGATGCCATTCCTGGCGTCATTGTGATGCCTACCACGTCAGCTATCGATTGCTGCCCACAAGTATGACTGAACCTAGCAACACGGTTTGCCGTCAGCTTTGTTGATTTAAGGTAGCNGGAGCAGATGATGCCATTCCTGGCGTCATTGTGATGCCTACCACGTCAGCTATCGATTGCTGCCCACAAGTATGACTAAACCTAGCAACACGGTTTGCCGTCAGCTTTGTTGATTTAAGGTAGTTGCCAAGATTTTACATTTTATTTTTTAAATAAATTTCAACTTAAGCCTGGTTTTCTTCTCAGAGGCCTTTTTTCAGAATTTTTGCCCTGACTGTAGCTAGCTTGCAAATAACTTTTACGCAAAATCTGAACATCGTAAATTAGCTTTGAGAAGCTTTAAAGTTCAGTAAGTTGAAGAACAATCGAACAATATTTTAAGCACTCCGCTTTAGGCAACAAAGAAAGACCCCCTTGCCCCATAAATAAATTTTGTAAGGAAGGGTGTAATAGTTTTTCAGCACACACTATTACTAAAATTTCATTTGGGTAAAAATAACACATGATTTCTACCACATCATTTTCATTTCATGAAAGGGTTTACATATGTTTTGGCGTAATTTTATTTAATTAAAGTTAGTAATTATATTTTGTGGTTTTCTTATTTTGGACATGGTGGTTAAATGCAGTGTTCTTGTGTGTTGTAAAATGTTTCTTCTTTGTACCTAAATATGTATCATCGTTGAGGTTGTTTGTCACAATATGTTTAATTGCTCAAGGCACCCATTGATTATTTATTCAAATTTATCACATTTCCTAATTATTTTAGTTAAGCCTACTACATTTGTTTCTATTACGTACAGGGCAATTAAGTATTTATAAACATGATACATCCATAGAACTTTATAAACATGATACATCCATAGAACATAACAAATGTAAGTCAAAAAAACAGATACCTATACCATTACATTACCACACTGCTCAATCAGAGACAAGATACAGACAAATTTCTGGAATGAGGCTCATGAACGATAAATGAGAGCAGTTACTGAATTATGAATAAAACACATTGGTACCTACACAACACAGTAAAATTATTTGTTACATACACACCACCTGCAACTTGCAATGTATTCCATGTTTTTACAAGTCGCTCACCTGAAAGAGTTTCTGTTTTTCAATAAGTTTCTGTGGAATTCCTCCATGATAAAGTGTTTTGGCAGTAGAACTAGCAGGTGAAGGTGTGGGTGCCTTAGCAACTTTAACATGCGGAGTTTCAAATATTATCTTAGGGGGATCATTCTTGTTGAGTGGTTTTGCACTCTGAAATAAAAATAAAATATTAGTAGTATATGTAACATTTAAATTTCATTCAAATGCCCAACACAAAAATGGAAATATACATTTATCAGTAATGTGCTGTAGCACAAATAATACAAAGACAATGTCACTTTCAAGCTCTGTAATTTCAGAATATTATGTATTACCAGCACCTTAGGATTGTACATTTGCATTAAACATTTACAAAAAATAGGACTTGTAAAATTCTAAACGCCAAAGGCTAGCAATTCCAAAAATATAGATTAAAACACTCATACAAATAAATTAAATTGCTCTCTCAAAAGTATTGCGTAGCTCAAAAGTACAATAAAGTTTCAAAAATATCAAAAAGTAACTATTGATTAGAAATATTACAAACACTTGTACAAAAAGATTAAATTGCTGCACATTGTATATTCAAAAGTATTACGTTACTCCAAAAATACGGTAAATACTTAATTTAAAAAAAAAACTAGCAGAGTAATATTAAAACGTTTGTAAAATACAAATACCATATTCACCCGAATGTAAGACGACCCACATATTATGAGATCATGATACAAGAAAAATAATTTACTCACAATTTTAATTTTCTTGCCTAGAAAGTCATTGCATGGAATCACAAAAAAATAATAAGCTCAATCTTTTTTCTTTTTTTTTAACTTTTTTGTTTAAATCACTGCATAAAATTAAAATACTAATTGACTGAGATTGATGCTATAAATGTACACTATAATAAATGTTAGTATTTAATTTTTTTAAGACATTAAAAAAAATACTGTATAAGGCATATTATTTTTACTCTTTTCTTTCAGAACATATTTTCAGATTACTGGAGGGCAGCGCTTCAGACCCAGTAAAGCCTCCTTTACGTGAAAATACAAGTTAAAATATGAAATAAGATATTACGTTAAAATAGTGAATCTATGGAGGCAGTCCGTAGACCATAACCGTAGCTCCATCAAATAAAATAATCGGTGACAGANTTGCCAAGATTTTACATTTTATTTTTTAAATAAATTTCAACTTAAGCCTGGTTTTCTTCTCAGAGGCCTTTTGTACAGAATTTTTGCCCTGACTGTAGCTAGCTTGCAAATAACTTTTACGCAAAATCTGAACATCGTAAATTAGCTTTGAGAAGCTTTAAAGTTCAGTAAGTTGAAGAACAATCAAACAATATTTTAAGCACTCCGCTTTAGGCAACAAAGAAAGACCCCCTTGCCCCATAAATAAATTTTGTAAGGAAGGGTGTAATAGTTTTTCAGCACACACTATTACTAAAATTTCATTTGGGTAAAAATAACACATGATTTCTACCACATCATTTTCATTTCATGAAAGGGTTTACATATGTTTTGGCGTAATTTTATTTAATTAATGTTAGTAATTATATTTTGTGGTTTTCTTATTTTGGACATGGTGGTTAAATGCAGTGTTCTTGTGTGTTGTAAAATGTTTCTTCTTTGTACCTAAATATGTATCATCGTTGAGGTTGTTTGTCACAATATGTTTAATTGCTCAAGGCACCCATTGATAATTTATTCAAATTTATCACATTTCCTAATTATTTTAGTTAAGCCTACTACATTTGTTTCTATTACGTACAGGGCAATTAAGTATTTATAAACATGATACATCCATAGAACTTTATAAGCATGATACATCCATAGAACATAAGCAACAAATGTAATTAAAAAAAACAGATACCTATACCATTACATTACCACCATGCTTAAACCACCACACTGCTCAATCAGAGACAAGATACAGACAAATTTCTGAAATGAGGCTTATGAACGATAAATGAGATGCAGTTACTGAATTATGAATATAACACATTGGTACCTACACAACACAGTAAAATTATTTGTTACATACACACCACCTGCAACTTGCAATGTATTCCATGTTTTTACAAGTCACTCACCTGAAAGAGTTTCTGTTTTTCAATAAGTTTCTGTGGAATTCCTCCATGATAAAGTGTTTTGGCAGTAGAACTAGCAGGTGAAGGTGTGGGTGCCTTAGCAACTTTAACATGCGGAGTTTCAAATATTATCTTAGGGGGATCATTCTTGTTGAGTGGTTTTGCACTCTGAAATAAAAATAAAATATTAGTAGTATATGTAACATTTAAATTTCATTCAAATGCCCAACACAAAAATGGAAATATACATTTATCAGTAATGTGCTGTAGCACAAATAATACAAAGACAATGTCACTTTCAAGCTCTGTAATTTCAGAATATTATGTGTTACCAGCACCTTAGGATTGTACATTTGCATTAAACATTTACAAAAAATAGGACTTGTAAAATTCTAAACGCCAAAGGCTAGCAATGCAAAAAATATAGATTAAAACACTCATACAAATAAATTAAATTGCTCTCTCAAAAGTATTGCGTAGCTCAAAAGTACAATAAAGTTTCAAAAATATCAAAAAGTAACTATTGATTAGAGATATTACAAACACTTGTACAAAAAGATTAAATTGCTGCACATTGCATATTCAAAAGTATTACGTTACTCCAAAGATACAGTAAATACTTAATTTAAAAAAAAAACTAGCAGAGTAATATTAAAACGTTTGTAAAATACAAATACCATATTCACCCGAATGTAAGACGACCCACATATTATGAGATCATGATACAAGAAAAATAATTTACTCACAATTTTAATTTTCTTGCCTAGAAAGTCATTGCATGGAATCACAAAAAAATAATAAGCTCAATCTTTTTTCTTTTTTTTTAACTTTTTTGTTTAAATCACTGCATAAAATTAAAATACTAATTGACTGAGATTGATGCTATAAATGTACACTATAATAAATGTTAGTATTTAATTTTTTAAAGACATTAAAAAAATACTGTATAAGGCATATTATTTTTACTCTTTTCTTCCAGAACATATTTTCAGATTACTGGAGGGCAGCGCTTCAGACCCAGTAAAGCCTCCTTTACGTGAAAATACAAGTTAAAACATGAAATAAGAGATATTACATTAAAATAGTGAATCTATGGAGGCAGTCCGTAGACCATAACCGTAGCTCCATCAAATAAAATAATCGGTGACAGACTACGCCCAACGCGTAAGTCGTGGCAGCACAGTAGCGACAATTAAACGTTAAGTAAATCATTGGGCAGCAGACAAAGAACTATACACAACACGTTAGCAACTGAAACTATACAGAGAAGTAAGAAATTAGTTAGGCCGAAACTACAATTTAGGCAGGCGACCAAAACCAGAATTTAGAAAAAATCTAACTCGCTGCAAAGTCCAATACAAACACAATACTACGCCATGCAATTATTTCAAAAACACTAAACTGACCCACAAATGAAAAGCTGCGACCACTATCCACCGTTTTACAAGCTCCAGCATAATCAGTCACTCACGCAACTACATTATTTTAACGGTCTCTCATAGTACCCTCGTCCAAGGATGTGTAGACTGACAATTTTAGCTCATATTACTATTTAAATTAGCTCTAGCAGACGTCAACCTGACCATCTTCTTCAAAGGCGTAGAATGAGGCATAGAAAGAATGCTGCACAAGATATGTAACAACTAATATAAACTAATCCCTGAATTTAAAAAAGTTGTCGTACAAGGAGGGGAAATCAAGGAAGGGAAATGAGGGAAAAACAGGATTGGAGCAGAGTCGGCCAAGGAGCAGTCTGCCTTACAGAGGAGTGAATAAAAAACTATGCACGTGGCGGCACTACCGTCGCAACATGATAGTTTCATTGTTAAAATCCAATTTTACTGATAAACTGATATATAAAATAGAGAAACACTCACTAATAACACCAGCACCAATAAGTACAGAAGAAAAAATTGACATGTGCAGTGTACCTCCTCCCTTAGCCCATTTGTCCCACTACACCTGCGCAGCTGTGATGTTCCCTCTACTGGGGGAAGTTGGCCCAAACGTGGCGGTTACACCTCCATGACTCCTGCCTCAGTGCAGTGTACTAAGAGTGCACCCTACCTGCAGCACATCAGAGGCACTGCCGGAGTCAGGTGACCGTCCCACGTTAATGTCCTCAAGAGGCAACTTTTGAGGGCATATTNGACCTTACACCAAGGCAATTTTTCTTTACATATCATAATTTCCAAATTCAGCCTAAATCGTTTTGGCATAACAGTTCCCATTGTTTTATAGCCATTCAGGCATGGCTACACACATTCCTCCTGGGGTGAAAGTGGACTCGCCCAGTTCGAGCCACCCGATATCACTTTACTACAATAAAATTTGAGAGTATAATTATTTTATGAATTCCTTTATTGCAGTGTAATTTTTTTTAAATTTAATGAACGAAGCAACGGATTGGGAGAAAGCCCTGGAGCTTTTCAACAATACATTGCTTAACTTTTTACTGCAAACACATTTTAATATCCTTACAGAATTTGTTTGTCAAAGCTAATTAATAAATGTTCATCCGTTTTGTAATGCACTGTCATGATGTTTCAGTGTACTTGTTCTTTTGTAATATACGTTTTGTATTTTCTTATCTCTCTCCCTCGCTTTTGGGCTGAGTCTTGGCGGACCTCCGCCATTTTCTTCAGTTGGTTCTTGAGCGCTAACAGGGGTGGTCACATGTTGCGTGCCTCTGGGCCTGCACCGTTTTTGCATTAATATACAAGTAGCTTCAATAGTAATTCTTTTATTATGGAACCGTAATGTAACTATCATCACCCAGAGGCAGCACCAACCCCACGTCCCGCCAGCTCAAAAGCACCGGAATTGTTTAAACCTGTAATTGTTCATCGGCTTCACGCCTTTTTCTAGCCAACACACCAGAACTGTTGGAATAATATAAGTGCCTCCCAGGAGGATTATTGCAGTGATTAAAGAGACTGTTTTGCAAATGGTGTTTTATTTCACTGCCACATAATTTTGGGTCAACTACCCACTGAACCATTGCACCCCATACGTGAGATGATTGTTGGGCACGTAAGTTCTATCGGCGTGTGAGATAGCCATAACAATTCACCCGGAAATTAGCAGCGTATGAGGAGGCCTACATCCTCACTAGGCAGGCAGACAGGTATAATCTTTCAATAATACGACGTCATCGTCGGTGCGGGGCGAGTCCAGAAGCAGCCACGCGGGCTAACGGCCCGCCCCTAGAGAAGAGTCTCTGCTCGACCGAGCTGGCGCCCTTATTATCACCGTAAATCTGTCACCGCAAACTTCGAAAACCTGATACCCGCTCCTGAGCCCACGACATCCCGTCAAAATACTAACATTTATTATTCTCTAACCAAACTGTGGAAATGTCAATTTTTCAAAAACAAAAATTAGTGTATGAAAAAATTATAACATAGAGTAAAAATTACTTTATGTCACATCTTACCAAGTGCAATACCATTAAAAACTTTTATGCAATTGACCCAGACCTATGCTTAGCAAATGTATGATTGTATACAGAATTTACAGGCACCATAAGTTTTACACTAGTGCATTGTTCACTTTGGTTTTTCACCTTCCTGTGTAGTGCGAGAGCACATACATCATCACACATTATGTACGCATTTCTTGAAAACCGTTTACATGAATGTGTACAACAAGATGAGCTGTGATTAGTAAGTCATCCTGAAACTGCATAATCTTATTACAGCTTAGTCCTACAAAATTGTATGTGAATATATAATAGCCAACAAAATTTCATTTTAGAAAAATTACCAACCACATTAAGAGGTACAGGATTTCCATTGTAAAACACTACNATAGCCAACAAAATTTCATTTTAGAAAAATTACCAACCACATTAAGAGGTACAGGATTTCCATTGTAAAACACTACCTATTGATGTAGCTTTTCCAGCATGTAGTTTGAAATTTTGTAACAAAAGCATTTTATAACTAAATTTTTAATGGTATATATTGGTTCACGGAAAATATTGTATGTACAATGCTCATACATCTTCAGCTCACATGTAAAAATTTACCTGTTATTGTTTGGTGATGTTTGTAAACACCTTGTAGGGTAGTATATGTAACCGAGAAATGACTCCCTTATTATTTGGAGGCCATTTGCTTTCCTGTTACTTCTAAAATTTTTACCTTATTTTACCCTCACTTATTCTTAGGCAAAATTCCAATTGGATTTCACCAAAATACAAATTCAACACAAACTATAAAACAGTTTTAGGAAACTAGCAGTGCAAGAAACATTCACAAAATATGTATTTTTAATATAATATAAGAAACTACAAAATAATTGATTTTTCTGTTGAAAAAACAGAAAACTTAAAAATTACTTAAGTTTTTTAATTATAGATAATTAATTAGCTTGTGCTCACACTTCGAAACATTTATCTTTATTACATTAGCTGCAGTATCATCATACAGGATGTATCTAAATTAGACCAAAAAAACTTTGACTGCAGGTTAATCACAGAAAAAAATGTAGAAAATACACAGACGACCTGTGGTCTAAAGTGAATCCTAAGGGTAGTACGTATCGTCAAAATTAAATTTGAAGTATGAGAGTATTACAAATACTATAGATATGGAACACAGTGTATGTATAGGTAAAGTGTAAAATTAATTAAGACAGATGGGTTACTAATACAACTTTTAAATCCCAAGTATGCGACAGCATGTTTCAGATTAAGTTGAAATATGGGTAGTAACTGTGATTATTTCCAAGACATAATTTGATTACAGCGACAGACACTTTTGTTCTGCTACTGTGGTGGGCAATAGGCTCTCAGGTGCTCTGGGCTGTCCACATGACCAACACACACTCCGTTTGGGTGGGTGGCGGCGAAGCTCTGTAGCATGAACCCTAGAAGTGATGTCCCTCAAAGCTAACTGCAATTCCTTCAGTGTCTTCGCCTTTGTTCAGCGTCACGGTACAGGTTCCTGTCTTGCTGACTCCACCTCCAGTACTTGGGCCAGGGCGTCCTGCATGTTGGGGGGGTGCAGCCAGACGTACCGCTTGCCGTACCTCTGTGTCGGCGATGGCATCAGTGAAGGAGCAAACTGTGATGATATCGCGCGCATCCTCGGGGCACCCTTCCAGAGATAGGTGGGAGAGCCGCACAAGGTCTTGCCATTGTAGTGGCTCCCCTGGTCACTGGGTGCGGCTTCGCAGTAGATCATGGTGGGCATGTCGCATGTATCGGTCGCCAAAACAAGCTCCAAGGCCGACACCAGTGTGGGGTACTCCAGTCAATGTCGCCTCTGGCAGAGATTGTAGTATGCGCAGTGCGGGGCCTCTCAATACTGCTGCGAGGTAGTAAGCCCGCTGTTCAACTGACCAGCCGTTCAGAGTAGTGACTATTTCAAACTGGTCTTGGTACACCCACCAAGAAGTCTGGCCATTGTAAGGGTGAGTGAAGAGATTTGGGCAGCTCTTGACAGTGAGGTCTTCAGAGCCGATGAGGGTGAAGTGAAGTGGGTATGGAGCAGTGCCAGAATGAAGGGGTGGTGGAAATGGGGAATCCCAGAGAAAACCTGCCAACCAAAGGCATTGTCCAGCACGATTCCCACTTGTGAAAATCTGGAGTGAACTGGTTAGGGATTGAACTCTGTTCGCCGTGGTGGGAGGCAAGCAGGCTAACCACTACACCACCGTGGCCCCTTGCCATCGTAAGGAGCGGGTTTGAGACCCCTTACCTTCTCCTGGCTGTGCAACACCAATGCTACAGAGTTGCTGACTATCCTCTAAGGTTGCTGTGTAGGTACTACTTGTACTGCTTCCTCACTTTTCCCGGCTGGCGATGATGTGATAGTAGAGTTCCGCTACTGCAGAAATTCCTGCCATTCCTTCTTCATCGCACTTATTTCCTGTTTCACTTCATTCTCGACACTGTCCATTCTTTCANGAAATTCCTGCCATTCCTTCTTCATCGCACTTATTTCCTGTTTCACTTCATTCTCGACACTGTCCATTCTTTCATTTACAGAGTCAATTTTCATATTCACTAACTCGCTAATGCTATTTGTCTGTCTACATTTGCATTTACAGAGTCAATTTTCCTGTCCACATTCTCATTAACAGAGTCAACTTTCCTGTCTACATTCTCATTAACACTATTTACAGTTTCAATCACAGAACTAATTTTGATATTTACAGTTTCATTCACGCTTTCTTTCACACTACTAATTTGGGTTACAATGTCAACACTATCTTTCACACTACTAATTAGGGTATTTATTCTTCCCTCAAGCTATTTGCACTTGTGCTTACTTGGCTACTTAATACCTCATTTAATGCTTGCAGTGCTTCCAATTCTGCCGACATTTTTCTAGTTAACATTCACTGCGATAATTATACAAAATCTTAATTATTTTCACCTACAGCTATTAAAATTAATATTTTTTTAAATATAANATTCACTGCGATAATTATACAAAATCTTAATTATTTTCACCTACAGCTATTAAAATTAATATTTTTTTAAATATAACTAATTATTTCCTTAATGCCCAATTCAATTTACAATTGAATAGCTCCACTTCTGACACCAGTGTTACAAGAGGCCTGAGGGACGTATCAGAGTTTGTGGGGGATAGAGGTCTTCATAAAAATAAAAGAACTGAATTTGATTTCTAATTTATTCACACAGCTATTATTTACAGCATTAAATTATCTATCTCCACTCTTACTCTTTTTATTTATCAGCGAGTNATCTCCACTCTTACTCTTTTTATTTATCAGCGAGTGCAACATTTAATGTCAATTTCAACTCTAATTAACATCCTTCTCAATGTCGCCGTTTTGTTATAGTCAATTAACTCATACTAATCATTAGCACACGTTCAGTCTACCTGTTGCCATAATTTGTAATGTTTTCACTCACACATATAGTCCAATAGTCCAGCCTGCCCGCCGCACTTTTCACTGCTTGATATTCGCAGTCGCAGATTTCCCTTCCGCTGGTCACGTCTCTCGCAGCTTGTCGTCTATTGCTGAAGCTCAGTCACTCATCCATTCAACAACTGCCGGCCCGGAAGCCCATCGCACTATTTATACTCTGCTGGCCTTGAACTAGAACGTTTGAAACACCCCAAGTCACGCTTGGAGAAACTAAGGCAGCAAACCACTAGGAAATTCTTCAGATAAATACAGAAACTCAATACAACCAGGGTCAGCACCGCGTGCTGCAAAAAGGATTATAGTGTCTGCTAGCTTTTTGCAACAGAGATGCGGTTCCTGGGTATTGCTTGCTTGTAATTTGAAACATTCCATGGACTTGCCACTGCCACTATCATATAACTGCTCCTGTCCTTCACTTCCACTCGCTCGTGTGGGACAAAGCAGTGAGCGCGTAACAATATTAACAAAACCAGAAACACAAATCTCACTGGACATAAATCTAAACATTGCACTTACAATACAACACAAGGTGTTAGGATTATTTTATAGTCAATTCGCAGTCACCTCCAATTTTTCTGAATAGCTGCTATAGTTCTACTTCCTGAATATGCCTTAACCTCACGAAACAAAGCTTAACAGAGTCTAAAAATTACACCAATGAGACAATACACCACATCCGTGCACACTCAGTGCATTTTGCATTAGAACTATTTCTTACTAGGCATTACCAACACACCTGTGTTCCTTCTGCTTTTAGTCTTAATAATTATAAACGATTTANTTTTTCTGAATAGCTGCTATAGTTCTACTTCCTGAATATGCCTTAACCTCACGAAACAAAGCTTAACAGAGTCTAACACCACATCCGTGCACACTCAGTGCATTTTGCATTACAACTATTTCTTACTAGGCATTACCAACACACCTGTGTTCCTTCTGCTTTTAGTCTTAATAATTATAAACGATTTANCAACTATTTCTTACTAGGCATTACCAACACACCTGTGTTCCTTCTGCTTTTAGTCTTAATAATTATAAACGATTTATCATAATGTATAGATTAAATGTATGTAAAAGACCAATTTGACTAAAAAGTAGGTACTTTTATGTTGACAAGTATAACACTTGTGACCATATTTAGGAAACAACCAAACACATTTTTCAAAGGTTCAATTTAAAAAGTGAAGACACCGCAGTAACTATTAAGTTTAGGGGCTTTTCTGTAAAAATAAAAATAATTCACGGAAAATTGTATATTTCCCCTCTACTAATGATGCAGAACACGAATATACTAGTAGCATTAACGTCAGACTAATTTCGTAATATCTGCCCACCTAACCTAACAGAACCTAACCCCACAATGAGTGAATCACTATTTTACATTTTTAAACTAACCTAGGATTGTTGGATTTTAAAGTAACCTAGGATGTTTGGGTTTTACACTAAAATACAAATGTAGGATTGTAGGGATTTAAAGGAACCGTAAAACACACCATAATAATGTAAATTGACTCACCTAGGTCGGGGGCTGGTATAATTCCTCTGAGGTTAATGGAAGTAAACAAACATATTTCGCAAGTTTTTTAAATACGTTCTACTTATTTTAACATTATGCCCTCTTGAATACGAACAAGGTAAGCTGTGCAGAACCCATTAATGCAACTTTTATTGGTCTAGGATGTTTCGTTCAGAAACATAAACAAACTGGCTATACTGCTCATTTCGCAATTTTTTTAAATATGGTGTACTTATTTTAAAGCTACGCCCCTAGTACATTCGTGTTCTACGTGATTAGTAGAGTAGAAATATATCATAATTTTGATTTTTTTTTTTGTATTTTTCAGAAAAGCCCCTAAACTTAATAATTACTACATTGACTCATGAAATACTTCAGACAGCAGATAATTGAAAACCAACCAAAGGTTCAAGAAGGGTGTGTATGGTGTGCCCTTGGCCAAAATGGATAGTCTAGGGTGCATACATGACCTTGCTGTGAATTGCGACAACAGCAAAGTGATGTGACATTAATGCCTTTTTCGAGGTCAGGAAGCTATGCAATGGGCCCTCATGTAAAATTGGAAAGTCATTGTTTGCATATCATTTTTATACTGACTAGCTCCATATCAAAGAGTTAATCTCATTTTGCGTGCACATGGTATGCTACAAAATCTAAATAGAAAAATAAAATTAAACAGTTGTATCTGATGGACACAAAATAATTACATAAACATATTACTGCAAGGCTACATATCAATAGCAGTAGCAAAAAATTTCACATAATATTAACATGTATTACCACAGGATAATATGGCTGGATATTTGAAGTTCCTACGAGCCGTCCAGTAAAATTATTAAAATTATAAAACATTGTAGACAAATTTATAAACTATAACCCACAATATCCAATTTCATTCACTTTTAGCACAAATCCAATACAAATTTGCCAATTTCCAATAATATCCTACAGATGGACGTTATTTATCGTTACGGTTATGAAAAACTGTTACAATTTGGTAACGTGTTACACCACACGAGAACACGAACAAATGTTTAAACGGTTATTTTTGTAAAATCTTGGATAGTCTCAATTATACCAACGCTTGACTACTGAGCATGCGTAAATCTTAGAGCGTAAAGTTATTTTTTAGAACTTTTTTTTATTGCAATGTGGCCCACGGCCAAAAACAAAAATAGTAGATGAAAGCCAACCACCGCTTTTCTTAACTGCAGAAGCAGAGAGTTGGGGTAGTTCAGGCCCCGCGAGGGGCCCTTGACCAACCCAACAGTTTTGACATTCTATCTGTAGTACTCGCCGCAGGCCTGCAAGTATTTAGTTTCCGTCAGGTTTCCCCGCTGGACAGGTTCCCAATAATGTTTACATCACACATCGCCAGACAACAGGAAGGAAGGCGGGGGTAGTGAACTCCCACAACTTGTTCAATATAAACAGAAATTTTTAAAATTGCAGGTCTTTTATTTTTCCCTTCAGCAAGCCCTCGAGTGGACTTGGTGGTGGTTAAGTTGTGAAAAGTATTGAAAGTGGATCCTTAATGCCAAATGTGTAGTAAGAATAATATTTTCTTTGTGGTAATTTGGACAACAGCGAAGACCACGACCAAAAACAAAAACAGGAGACAGACAAATAGAGGGTAATGAAGGAGAAATACTCGACGGGATCACAAAAACTACTATTCTCGGTAGAGGCCCATCAAGCATCGAGGTAAAGAAAGGCCATGGAACAAGGGATAACAAGGAAAGAGTGGGCCGGTCACCGAGGACATCTTGCAGGCACCAAATTCATAAGATCAAATAACAATACCGTGCAAAAGTAAAAACCGAGCGAGAACGACACAAAAAACCCGAGGGTCATGAAAAAGTACCAAAGAGTAAGAGAGAGGAAAAATCACATGAAGTCTAAGAAGAGCAGCATGCAACGAACTTCTATCGCCTCCAGTGGAACACTGAAACAAAATATGAGTAAATCTGCACTAGGGGCCCCACATACACAAGAAGGATTAGAGACTATGTGAAGTTTATACAAATGAGACTCGGATGCATTATGACCTGAAATGAGACGAAAAGAAGACACCGATAAACGACAGGAACTACAATGATAATATTTTTGCCGATAATGTGCAGGAAATAATTGTGCACATAAGGTATTGAAAACCGAAGAATAAATTTCCCATGTCTGTTTCCAATGCCAAAAAATTTCCCTATTTAATAGGGTATATAAATTCGAAAAGGAAAGAAGGGGCTTCGAGACGCCTGTAAAACACTCAATTTAGCGAGTTTATCCACCATCTCATTCCTCTGTATCCCGACTTATCCTGGTACCCACATGAAGAAGCCAGGAACATTTAGTTCATCCAAAAGAAAACTCTGTTCCCCTATGAACCAAATAAGTACTCCCTTATGGTGAGTAGGAGAAGACAAGACTGTAAATACACATACACTACGAGAATGAGATATAATCAGAGGATTTAAGACTTTGAAAAAGGAAGCTTAACATAAAGCCATATACACTGCAAAAGCTTCGGCATAATACATTGTGGCGGTAGAATGGAGTTTAAAGAGTCCAGGACATTTATGTGAAGCATCAAAATAAACATACCGAACACCTTCCACAGTTTTTGAGGCATCAGTGTAAATCAAAGTACAGTCGGGATATTCAGCAACTGTTGCCTTAAATTCTAGTTGAATAAAAATGGGAGAAGCAGATCTAGTAACGGAAAGAAAGATACGGCAAAGAAAACGAAACGAAGCCTCATACTGCAAATGGTGTAACACTCTTGGTGGAGGGTGAACAAAACGTACTGTCGTTAGTAATACTTTCGGTAGGACATAACTAAGGTTGTCAACCACCTCTACAATACCCCTTACGCGAGATTTACGAGTACGAATCCAATGTTTACCTTGAAACAGTCTATAATGGTCGGACAATGACATTAGGAAAGATTCCATATGCTAGACNTACGAATCCAATGTTTACCTTGAAACAGTCTATAATGGTCGGACAATGACATTAGGAAAGATTCCATATGCTAGACTATAATGGGTGTAGAAGAGAAAGCGCCAAGAATAATTCTGAGACAAATGTTCTATATATTCTCCAATTTGTTCACCAAAAGAAGTGGCAGCTGACCGGCAATCGGAATACTGTAATCTAAAACAGACTGAATGGTAGAGAGATAAAAATTACGTAGAGTAAAAAAGCCCACAACCCTAACGATAATGGGCGATAGCCTTTATAATATTAATTCTTTTGCGACATTTGGTAATAGTGTATTCAACATGGGTAGTCCATCCACCACGGGTCTCTAAAAATATACCCAAATACCGTACCTTTGTCACACAGGGATGTGACAAATTCCTTCTCCAACCTATGATGGTTGGAGAAGGAAGTGGCGACTGGGACAGTTTACACGTAAAATAAAGGATGCTACTCTTATACANTAACCTATGATGGTTGGAGAAGGAAGTGGCGACTGGGACAGTTTACACGTAAAATAAAGGATGCTACTCTTATACACAGAAAATTAAAACCATGACCATCCAACCAAAGTGATAAAGAATCAAGGGCCGTAGCCAAATAACTAAAAGCTTTGTCATAGGAGATACATTCAATCCAAAACAAAATATCATCAGTATATTGAATAGAACGAACGTGGAAGCCCAGCTAAATTATGGTGTTTTGAGTATATAAGATAAATAGAAAGGGACTAAGGGTGTTACCTTGAACCAAACCATTGGACACCTGACGAACAACATCTACTCTATCAAGAACTCTAGGCATATAGCTAAGAATGCTAAACAAAGAATGGATACAGCGTATAAGGGTATATGGTAATCCTAGTTTAAACATTATATCATATAGAAGTTTAAGATTAACATTATCAAAGGCCGATTCCAAGTCTAAAAACACAGTAACCTGTACATCCCGGAGAGCATAAGCATCCCGAATAAGTGAAAACAATAGAGCATTAGAATCTAGGGTACTAATACCAGAACGAAAACCAAGTTGTTCTGGACGAAGTAAGCAATGATATTCTAACCACCAATTAAACCTGTGTTTGACCAATATCTAAAAAAGATTCGCCAAATAGAAAACGCAANGCAATGATATTCTAACCACCAATTAAACCTGTGTTTGACCAATATCTAAAAAAGATTCGCCAAATAGAAAACGCAAAGCAATCGGACGATAAAACTGTGCTGATTTAGGAGATTTACCAGGTTTCAAAATCCGGACTATTTTAAAAACCCATCCACACATCAGGGATAAAACCATAACAGAATACTTTAACGCAAAATTGAGATAACCAAACGAGAGTGGTGCGACGAAGGTGTTTAAGGAGTCCATAAGATATGTAATCCAAATCAGGTGTGGTATTACCTGTAGTGTACAAACAATAGCATAATTCCTCAACTGTAAACGCCTGGTAAAAGATCTGATGATCACTGAAGCCACATGAGAAACAACTGAAGGAAAACTGAAGGTAGCAAGCATTCTCCAGGATGGTATCAGGGGCAATACGATTCATGAAAGCAGGAACAAGGGAGAGGGAAAAATGCTGGGAATGCTGTCCCTCTTTACTAGCGCGAAAGGATTTAAATTTACCCCATAATATACGAGAGAGAGTAGTACGAGAAAGTGAAGCACAAAAAGTATACCAGCTAATTTTTTTATGTTCAGACCACAACTTTCGCACCTCTGCTTGGCATTTCTTAAGATGCAAAAATTGGTCAATGTAGCTTGGTGTTTATATTGGTGAAGTGCATTTAAACAATGGCGATTAACCTCGTAACATTGTCCATCACACCAAGTGGAACCATGATTCCGACCACCTATACGAAAAGAGCGAAAAGGTATAGAACTTTTAGCGGATTTCAAAAGAGATTGATGCAAACAATGCGTCCACGAGTTCCTTGTGCCCCCTCTAACTACCGCCGTCACACCAGCTACACCTGGTCACACCAACCACACAAGGCTAAGAGTGTGTAGTGCGGGTCGACAAGAACGGAATTTGGCCCTTCTAGCCGACAAGTATTACGCAACTCAAAAAACTGCCGTACTCGTGTATTACAAGACGTAACTCTTTTTAATAAGTGGGTAGGCAATCCGAAACGGTGCTTACCACAAAGCCACAGCCGTTGGGCGCACTGGCAATTGGTGAAATCAGGCTCCTCCAGGTGAAATAAGTGTCAATTCATTGTAGGCAGTGGCGGATTTACACATTTGCCGCCAGTAGGCTATTCAAATTTTGCCGCCCCTACTGACCTCTACAATTGGATACCCTAGTTCACAATCATATTAATTACAATTTTTTTGTAGTGAAATTATAACTTTATGATTTGTGCACTATCGTCCTAATCACACCACCTTTTCCCCGTTAATTAGTATGATTGTGACCTAGAGGATCGATGTGTCATTTTCTAGATTATTTTTACAACCCAACAATTTAGTTAAGATTGGACAAGAAATAGTTTTTGGGTATATTTCTGAGGTAATAAAAGCGGGGTAAGGTAAAACTGAATACTACTTACACAATAATGTACATTCGGTAATCGTAATTAAATAATTTTTATTGCGCTTACTTACGGTTTAAAAACAATATATTAAATTATCGGGTAACAATCCGGCTGATTATGTCGATGAAATTCAATTAATTAAGTTATGAAAGTTTTACAATACCTTTTTGCGCGATTTTCTATTGGCAAAACAATCATTTATTATATCGTTGTATGAAATGTTGTTCATTAGTTCTGACTCTATGCACAAAAGGACAGAGGCGTTTAGCTTTTTTTNTAACAATCCGGCTGATTATGTCGATGAAATTCAATTAATTAAGTTATGAAAGTTTTACAATACCTTTTTGCGCGATCTTCTATTGGCAAAACCATCATTTATATCGTTGTATGAAATGTTGTTCATTAGTTCTGACTCTATGCACAAAAGGACTGAGGCGTTTAGCTTTTTTTGGTTTAAGGTAAATCTTAGATAATATTTCACCCGTTTTAAGAAAGAAAAGCTTCTCTCACCCGAACAATTTGTCACTGGTGTACATAGGGCCATGCGAACTGCTGCATCCAAGTTTGGATAAACGTTTTGCAAATTCTGTTTTCGCAGGAACGAAGATAGACTTTTCAATGATACAGAATCTGGTTTTACCAAAATTCTTTCAGAAGAAAGGTGGCATTGAAAATGTATGCATTCTTGAACTAAGTCAGTCTCTAAATCATTAGGATACATTTCTTCCAAGAAAAGGGCTTTTTCCGTAAGTGTTAATGATGACAATTCACACATTTTGGTCAGAAATGAAAACTTTTCATTGAACCTGTTGTAGGCCTCCTGCCGTTTTTCTAATTTGGATACGAGTCTATCAATGAGGACGACAAATGTGTTAACCCTGAAAGTATCACTCGCAGTCATTCTCATTTCTTCATCGGGCGTTTCATCATTTTTTTTTTTTTTTTTTTTTTTTCCTTTTCGGTTGTCTTTTTCCTATGTCTTTTGTATACTGCTTCGACACGCTTAATTTCATCGCCTTTTGTTCGAAATACCTAAAATTTTCTCGTTCAGCTACGAAAAACTTGCAAAGAGATTTGTAAAGATCGGCAATAGTGATAAAATCTACGGTAGTATACTGAATTTGAACATTCACTTTGTTTATTCTTTCCAAAAAAACATTCCATACAACAACCATTACCGCCGTTTCCAGTTTTTCTAAATTNCTTTCCAAAAAAACATTCCATACAACAACCATTCCCGCCGTTTCCAGTTTTTCTAAATTTCAAAAGTATTCCCGTTGCTTCGTTTCGCGTTACAGGCTTTTCGGTACAATCATCCTTGATTAATTCCAAAGATTTTAAGGACTTTGTGGCAACAATCTCTCAAACTTCTACATGCGTCCTCTCTAGCTGACCAACGTGTCAGATTTACTTTCTTTAGCGTTTTCCNCAACAATCTCTCAAACTTCTACATGCGTCCTCTCTAGCTGACCAACGTGTCAGATTTACTTTCTTTAGCGTTTTCCCTTTCCCGATTTCAGTCATTAATTTTTGCCAGCGCTGTGTCGAACTTAAAAAAAAAACGTAGATTTCTTGAAGCAACATGAAGAAGCGACAAGCTTCTGTGCAAGATTCAGCAGCCGCAGTTGCCACTAAATTTAAAGAGTGGGCAGAGCAAGGAACGAAAAAAGCAAAAGGTGCTTGGCTTTGAATTTGAGCCTGTAAGCCATTGTACACACCAGACATGTTCGCGGCATTATCATATGATTGTCCACGACAGTCTTCAATATTTATGCCCAGTGTTTTGAGTTCCGAAATAATGGCAGAAAACATTTCTTCAGCTTTATGTCCCACTGAGGGCAAAAACTTGAGAAATCTTTCACACGGTTCGCCTGTTTCCAAAACGTATCTAATGACGAGGGTAAGTTGGTCCACATGTGCTATATCTGGTGTTGAATCGATGATTAAGGAAAAATATTTCGCCCTTCTTATCTCGTCTCCAATGTGTTTTAAGACTTTATGACCCATCAAGAGAATAAACTCATCGCAAACGGTCTTTGATAAGTAACTGGTACTTCCAGATCCTTGATTCCCAAATCGTTCAATATGACTGGCTAAAAAAGGATCGAATTCAGCTAACAGTTCCAAAATCATACAATAATTTCCGTTATGCGGATCACCGAACTTTTCATTTTTTCCTCTGAAAGCGAGGCCTCTTGAACACAGTCGCTTCACTACGGCAACAACCCTCTTCAGAACGTTTCTCCAATAAGTAATTTCTTCATCAATCTGGACATGCAGTAAATTATCGAGTCGGCCATCAATCTCACTTCTAACTTTCAAACTAAGGATACTAGATTTATGACGCGCAGAGTTTTCATGCTGAGCTACTCGGTGTTCTGCATTTTTCCAGTCATTAAATCCTTCGTTCTCAAACTAAGTCTTATTCTCCAATGGACCGAATGCCAAACAGAGCCCGCAATATACAGATCTATTACTTTCAGAATAAACCAGCCAAAAAGCCAGTAAGTGAAGTAATAAAAAGTAAAAAGAAACCTTCTATGAGTCTGGCAAGAAACGATGCTGATCAGCAAAAACTTTTTTCACTTTTAGAGAATTCACAAGACTTGTTTTGATCGAAGCCGTACCTTGCGATACTCTCCCTTAAGGTATCGTTGATTTCCCATAAAGCTGGATCTTTGTTTAGATGTACTGTTGTTTGCACTTGGTCATTACTTAATGTCTGATTCCGATACGCATCTTCAATTGTTATACTTATTGATGATTCCTCTACCGCCTCTACGTCAAAAACATAANACGCATCTTCAATTGTTATACTTATTGATGATTCCTCTACCGCCTCTACGTCAAAAACATAAATATCAGTTTTTTCGAAAGTAGATGGTTCAACAGATGACTGTTGTTGTTGGGCCGCAGAGTTCAAATCCGTTTCATCTTTTCCAGATTGTATTGTGTCAGTGCATGTTGTTGAAGTTCCTGGTCTTTCAACACTACTTCCACTTCCACTTTTAAAAAAACTGTCAATTTTTATTGTTTTACGGATAAAAACTGTTCTTGTTCTTTTTTCATTTTGGCCTTCCTTTTATACTCAGCTCCACTAAGTCACTTTCTCCCATCACTCATTCTAACAATTTCNTTTTATACTCAGCTCCACTAAGTCGCTTTCTCCCATCACTCATTCTAACAATTTCTTGGATTCCAAGAACTGAAATAAAAAAGATTACATTGGGAGTTTTATTTCTCGTACATCCTTTGTTCAGACTTCAGACATTGAATAATTACCTAACATAAGTAGGGTAAGGAAAGGTATTTTCGTGATATAGTAATTATCGTGATAAATGTTTAGCGAGCTACCGCGACTTTGCTTGCCGACGAAATTTAGTTCACCATATAGGCAATATAAAGCAGACAATGTATTCTTTACAACTGGGCTATAACCTACGCCAGAAAAGCTCCGTAAAAAATGGTAAAGAAACAATCTCTAATCAACAGTGTGTTTTGCAACATTTTTGCATCGTGCGTGATAGCAAAATCTTTATGAATTTACTGAAACTAACGTAAGTATAATAACATACTGTTATTTTAACAGATTTAATCATTAAAGAATGTAGTTTTTTCAATNTGATGCGCGTTTGCAAAGTATAACACTACTATTTATAGGTTAAAATTAAGAATTTTAAGATTACTTCTATACAAAAATTATTGAAATATTTTATTTAATATAATGTTATGAAAAAAAATTAAAGAAATGGTTGTTGCGCAACATTTGAGGTGTACAGGAGCATGTCCACTGAACTGTGACGCTGTTTCAAGTGAAGCTGTCGCGCCTTCTAAACTAACAGACACAATACTAGGAGTCCCTGAATCATCGCCTCAAAAGCTTAGTGTTTTACACGATTGAAACTCCCCATGCACAAAGGAGGTGTCTGTTGAAGAAAGAGTGGACAGTGTTCTCAAGACTCCCTCAGCTCAGAGAACAAGACCAGCACGCAAGAGGAAAGGCGATTCTTCAGCAAAATTCTTAACACCACCTGAAGAACTAGGTGCTTGCCTCCCAAACACATAAAGACAGTGATGGTGAAGATTGTGTGTGCGGACGNCTTAGTGTTTTACACGATTGAAACTCCCCATGCACAAAGGAGGTGTCTGTTGAAGAAATAGTGGACAGTGTTCTCAAGACTCCCTCAGCTCAGAGAACAAGACCAGCACGCAAGAGGAAAGGCGATTCTTCAGTAAAATTCTTAACACCACCTGAAGAACCAGGTGCTTGCCTCCCTAATACATAAAGACAGTGATGGTGAAGATTGTGTGTGCGGACGTTGTCATGGAAAGTATTCGACTGATGTCAAAAAGCGTTCAGGAGATGCTTGGATTCAGTTTTCTTTTTGTGTAACATCATACCATCTACGATGTCAAAATTCTCCAACAGAATATGATGCATATATGTGTGACAACTGTGCTGAAGACTTGCCCGTTTGTATCGCCGGCCGCTGTTCTATACCTATCACTCTGAACTCAATGCCACCACACGGCGTATGCCTACATGTTTTCGCCAAACTTGTGGCTCAGTTGTTCGACCTGGCTGNCGTTGTCATGGAAAGTATTCGACTGATGTCAAAAAGCGTTCAGGAGATGCTTGGATTCAGTTTTCTTTTTGTGTAACATCATACCATCTACGATGTCAAAATTCTCCAACAGAATATGATGTATATATGTGTGACAACTGTGCTGAAGACTTGCCCGTTTGTATCGCCGGCCGCTGTTCTATACCTATCTCTCTGAACTCAATGCCACCACACGGCGTGTGCCTACATGTTTTCGCCAAACTTGTGGCTCAGTTGTTCGACCTGGCTCTTTTGGTGCGCACTCCCCACAGACTTGGACTGAGTCCGTAACCTTGATTGATTTGAGCTTGGTCAGTGCTCTAATTGACAGTAGTTGAATACTGCCAATAGAAAGAGTAACGCCCTTTCCAATCGCAGTGGGTGGATGTTCTCCACCCAAGAGTGGTTCCACCTCACCTGTCAACAGCAACGTGCAGAGTTGAATCCGCACGCGCCACCTTGATGGGGCCGAGTGCTATCCTCACTCTACAAACCTGCTTTGTGAACGAGTCCTCTTACTAGGCGGACCAGACCGTCGACCCTTCGTTGGTGAGCACCAACCCTTCAAAATTGGCACCCTAGTGCGAATCAGCACGCTTGCGTTCCATGGCAGCAGCTACTGACCCTTCCAATACTCAAGATGCACGCCCTCCAGGCAAGTACCCACCTCCAGATCTCCTTCTAAACAGAAGGTTCAACCACTGCCATCCAGAGTCCGACCCGCGATCAGCACGGCCTAAGCCAGGGGTTACACACTGATCCCCTGGGTACCCACAATTTTCAGACATGCACACTGAGTTTTCACCCAGAGCAGCCCAGTCCCTCCAGGACGCCAGACAGACCCTTCATCGAGACTCCGCCACCCCGAGATCATCCCCGACCTCCCACAAGTCAAGGCTCAGCTTGGGAGTGCAATTCGGTTCGCGGGTCTTCACCGCCAGGCAAAGAATATATACAGCCTCTGAAGACTGCACATAACCTCGCCGTGACTGATTATCTGTGCACAGACAGGCCGTAACCGCCTTCAATCGTCCTCACTCCGTTAGCCATGGGGCGGCCCCCATGTTACCAGCCCATACCGCGAGGAGGTGGAGATGGACTTGAGCAGTGCTAGGCTATATATTCGCATCACTGCCCCATTAATGGAGATGAGTTGGAAGCTTTTCGTGACGGCAGGGAGACGCCCCAGGGATCACTAGTTCCTCTGAGCGGCTCCCACCAGAACTCGACCAGCGAGCTCTTACACTTGCGCCGGTCACTGCCACTAGAGCCTGTAACCAGGGATCAGCCCAACTGGAGCAATCATTCCATAGCCGTCATGACTACCCCACCAGGTACTCGGTTTCTGGGCTCCCCCCTACANTGTAACCAGGGATCGGCCCAACTGGAGCAATCATTCCATAGCCGTCATGACTACCCCACCAGGTACTCGGTTTCTGGGCTCCCTCCTACACACTCGGCCATCCCACACGACCGGCTGCAGCACGACCCCACTTCGGCTCTTGCGCTCGTGCAGTCAATTCGGCCAGACATACTTAGCGAACGGTCATGTCACTCGTTCCCGCGCCGCAACCAAATGCGACTACGCAAATTGTAGAAAGAATTATCCAAGTGGTGAAACATATTACATGTTGAATGGTTTGTGTGAACCTAATAACATTTAGGTATATAAATATGAATAAAAAAAATTTTGGCCCCAAATTTTCCGCCCCTAAAATCTGCCGCCCTAGGCTCCAGCCTACTCAGCCTGCTGGTAAATCCGCCACTGATTGTAGGGCATCCTTTGTAGCATAACCCACATTTCGTTAGCATATTTCAGGCGTACGAGATGGCCTATAGTCTCGCCATCAGATATAAAAAGTGCAACCATAAGTAAAGGACACCTATAAACAAACTGACAGAGTATTACCAGGGTCCCCATGGGCCGTCGACCAGTCGACGCTCATCATTAGCTCACCAGTGAGTTATGGTGCCGGGCAATGTAACATCCAACCAGCCCTGGCTAACCTCGACGACGTCAAAATACAAAGAAGACATCATACACCATGTTAATATTAAAAGCTGTAATCGGAGGGAAATGTGTGGTTGCTTACGACATTAAGGAGGAGAATTTGTACTAATCAGCCCGATTATAAAACAAACTGTGTCGGCGAAACATAGAGGAANTTACGACATTAAGGAGGAGAATTTGTACTAATCAGCCCGATTATAAAACAAACTGTGTCGGCGAAACATAGAGGAATGAGATGGATGAGTTAGTGAAGCAGTATGGATAATCGGAAAATGTTCACTACCCTATTTATCATTATGTACCGACCAGGTTAAGCAGCTGGAAAGGCTAGCAGAAATAAAAATTAATACAATTGCAGTTGAGCGGAAATGTGGAAGCCCGAGCCATGTAGGTTGTGTACAATTCAGTAAAGTAAAAGATGATGTAAGTAAAAATTCTGCCAGNTTACGACATTAAGGAGGAGAATTTGTACTAATCAGCCCGATTATAAAACAAACTGTGTCGGCGAAACATAGAGGAAGGAGATGGATGAGTTAGTGAAGCAGTATGGATGTGGAAGCCCGAGCCATGTAGGTTGTGTACAATTCAGTAAAGTAAAAGATGATGTAAGTAAAAATTCTGCCAGATGGCGACCAGAAACATCCTCGAAGGGGTTACCCCACAAACGATGGTGGCAATTGTAATCGCCACATACAATTACAGGTTGTGGAAACTGGGAAATGAAAGACGCCGAATCGTATTCTGAACATCGAAACTTAGGATGGACATATATCGAGACGATAGTGATATTGAAGCAGCCGAGAGTCGACCGAATCGCCACCGCATCAACGCCATGGAAACTGTCAGGATAAGTAATATTAAAAATCTAACCTGCATGCGTATTCCTTATATATAGCTGTCCCTCTGTCATCCTTAGGGGAGACGAAAGACTGAAAGAATCTGTTATAGAGAGGGGAGGTGCATAACACCCAGGTTTTAGACAGTAGAACATCTGTACTATCAGCATCCAAATAATGACGGAGGGGGAATCTATTAGAGAGGAGAGATCTAGCGTTTCACCGTATGGCGCAAAAACATGAAGGAAATAATGGTAGCAAGAAAGTGGAAAAGAATCCCGGTCAAAATAATAAGTAGAATCTGTTTTTGCTATGGTGAACATATGCTTAATTGTGGTTATCAAATAATTCAATTTTTTATTATTAAGTCTAAGGACTTCACGTATCTCAGCGGGTGGAATCCCATCAGGTAGTGGGGCACGAACAGGAAAATGAATATTGTCGACAGCTTCCAGTTTGAAGTGAGCATAGTAGTTTCTAATATTAAACGAAAGAGTAAGAATGTTGGAAGTCACTGGAGGTAGAGCCTGGTAACCAACAGTATATCTATCGGACCTCACTGTGGTTATCTGGGAGGGTCGTGTGGAGCTTTGTGTAGCCAATGAATATAAAGTCGGGAAGGCCGGAAGCGATGATGTGCAAGGGTGAATTGATAGTGTGGGCAGAGGTGGAAATTGAGCTAGTGATGTGGGTGGGGACATAATTGGATGCGATAGTTGTGGTTGTTGCACCAGAAAGACCCTGAAATATGGCTGGACTTTGGTTTTGGCATGAGCATAAGGCAAGTTGTAGTATGCCATGACACNACCAGAAAGACCCTGAAATATGGCTGGACTTTGGTTTTGGCATGAGCATAAGGCAAGTTGTAGTATGCCATGACACCTTTTTACCTCACGTTCCAGTTCCCAAACTGGTCATTTTGCCTTTTCATGCGCTATGTGATGACCATAACAGTTCATACATACAGGTGTATCTGCAGTAGTACATTCTGAATTATCATGAGGTTGGGAACAAGCAGGGCAACGAACATTCTTTGCACGGCAATGTTTTTGGGTATGTCCGAAGCGGAAACACCTAAAACACTGCAACACAGATTGTACCCGAGGATTGACTTTGAATATCTTAATATATTATGAATTCAGTAGGTGAGTGTTGCCCTTCAAAGGTCAGGCTCACCAGTCAGATTGGTACTCGTTCCGATACAGGTCAATTAACCACATGTTTGGATAACCTCTCTATAGATATAATCTTGTAATCGCATTCTAAACCTTCGCCAATTTCATCTATCGACATATCGAGAGGAATGCCATATATCAAACCTTGGCGTTGTACAAGATAAGTAGGGATAGTCACAGACACATTCAATTTAGTCGGTAATTCTGAAGACTTAAACTGATTGTCTGCAATATCAGAATTAAAATAATTTTCAATTTTCGTGGCCTGTTCGTTGGATATGTAAAATATCTCGGTTGGGATGAAGTTTGCTACCTAAAGAAATGGGGCGTAGATTGCCAGTATTCGTATCTTGCGACTCAACGAAAACAACAAAAGGCCCTGGTCTATCGAGGGGATATCATAACTGAGGAGGTCTAACCTGTCTCGCAGTATTTAGAGTCTTCATCGAAGAGCCATCANGCCTGTTCGTTGGATATGTAAAATATCTCGGTTGGGATGAAGTTTGCTACCTAAAGAAATGGGGCGTAGATTGCCAATATTCGTATCTTGCGACTCAACGAAAACAACAAAAGGCCCTGGACTATCGAGGGGATATCATAACTGAGGAGGTCTAACCTGTCTCGCAGTATTTAGAGTCTTCATCGAAGAGCCATCATTCCCTACACGATTACTCTTAGCTTGACGACTATCATTGTGGGCTTGCCTAACTGATCATTTTCTATTCTTCGCAGTTTGTTCATCGACATCCATTGCTTACCTGCAGTCAATATTTATAGATCAAAAAACTAATTAGATCACATTACCACCACCTAATTCCTGCATACCACCAACAGCAATCCACAAGTCACTCATCACTCCACGACTACTCACAAACGAATATGTGTAAGATTATATAATGACGTGAGGGCGTGGCCTTGGAAAAGGCTTAAAAATTTAAAATTGAAGTTGTTCCTTAAACAGTACCTCAAGGTAACTGGTATTTTTAGGCATGATATGAAGGTGCTGTTGACAAACAAAACTATTAGTAAGTGGTTTGTAATTACGTTTTTTTTCTGTATGTGAGTGCTACTCTGGCAAACGATTAAATTTTAGTAGAGATTCCTGACTTTTAAAAGGTTTTGTTTTGCGGTGGTTTTTGTGAAGAAAGCTTGCAAAACGATCTGGGAATTAAATAGTGTTAGGTGGTTGGAGGTCACTGATTGCTCTCGAGGACTCGTGGACTATGATCTGATACTGAAGATTTGGCAGCACTGTCGTATTTTTACGTGAAGCACTGTTTGGAAGTAAAAAATTTACCAGGAAAATTAAAAACTTTTAATTTGGACCGTAACATATCTAAAATTACTACTTTTTATAAATAAAAAGTAAAAAAAAAAAAAAACTTTTCACTTGGTTATTTGTCTTATTGATAGGATAAAATTAATTTTTAAAACTGGAAATTATTTGGAAAGTCTGGTTTATAACTGTTCAACTCCCCCCACAATTAATTTTTGGAAAGTCTCGACTGGCAACTGTGTGCATGCATGAGAGTTATTTTTTGGAATATTTTGGCTTGTAACAGTGAGCACATGCAAAAGAGCTATTTGGAACATCGTGGTTTGCAACAGAGTACAAGTGTGAACATTGGTTCTTGGAAAGCCAATTTTTCAGAATCTATAAAATTACATCTGAAACCAGTGTATAGGTACCCAAAGTTTTGGAATTTAGACTTTGTGTAAGGTATAAAGGCCACCAAATATATGTTTAGTTGTATCTTGAAACCGAGGTTTGTAATTCAAGTTTTGCATCGAATCCTAGGTTTCGTTCATAATATAAACAACGATGTGTTGGTTTCGTTTGTAAACATGGTATGGCATGTAAAACCACGATATATTGTGTAGTGTATGATGTTGTCAAGGTTACCCAGGGTTGGTTAGTATTGGAATGCCCGGCACAATTACCCAGTGGAGAGTTAATGATGAGGGTCGTTCGGTGGACGGCCCAGGGGATCCTTGATATCTCAGTCAATTTGCTGATGATGTAGTCATGTACATACTTTTGTGTTATTTATACCTTATGACGAGGCTGTAGGCTGTCTCGTACGCCTGAAATATACTAGGAAATTGTGGGTGATGTTACAAAGGCTTAGTATTTTACAATGATTTGACACAGTTAACTTGGTAAAGCTGTTTATTCACAGGTGACCTTAGCGTGAAATAAATGTGATAATATGTTGATACGCGATTGCATTAAGCTCAATGGTGAGCGGTTGGGTGGCTCGCCTCTCGGTACAGCAAAATTATAAAAATGTTCAGGTTGTCTAATTACTATTACTATTGTAGTGAAATGACTACAACATAAATGATGTTACCGATGGGGCTCGCGGAGTGGGTGACCAACTACACCAGTCTGGTCCGAGTGCTGAGACGAACTGACAGAGTGGCCTCGGTTTTTGCATCTTGAGTTACCAGAACCGAAGTCAATTGGTGAATAATGATACATAACATGAGCACTCTGTGATATGAATGTAATGGTGAAAAATTGTATAAATTAACAGCAGCACTTTGGTGACACCCCCGTTTTTAAATAAATGTCTGTTATGCTTGAAGTTGTGAGGTTGATGGGGCATGCCATCACACTAAATTATATGATACAGTGATGGAGGCCTTTAAATGAATCTTCCTTTTACAAAACATTATCACTCTTATATAAATACACATTAAATAAGTTATTACACTTACTCATAAAAGTGTTTTCATTTCAGTTCCGTTCATGTGTTTGAATTTCACTGGCCAGTTTTGCCCGGTGGCTGTCTCCTGAAGGGATGGACAAGTCCACTTGGGCAAAAAGGTGTTGAATGCCATGCTTAATTGCTATTAATACAATGGAACACACACATCACTGTAGTTGTGAATGCAGTGACTGTGTTTAATATGTTTGTAAAGACTGGATGACACTTTGGGGCACTTATCACTTCATCATCCGCCTACAAGCCAGTTGACGTCAAATGGAGGTGCGTTGCATCGTATTAAGATGCACGAGTTGCAACGATGCAACGACCAATTGGCAGTGCTTGAAGCTCAGGAACTTTCCAGGAGTCTCATTCGGGCTCAGCTCAAACTAACATTACCAGGCTAGCAGATCTCTAGACAGAAGCCAGCATATCCACAAGCAAGGTCACAATGGCAAGACAGGCATGTGACAAAACGATAGATGTCAGCCACGCCTTGCGAGGGAGAAGGGGTGAGCAAAGTAAAAATGGCACTGGCTAGCACTGACAGTCTAGGGAGAGTGGTATATATTTTTAGATATGCACTGCTTGCAGTACAGCACTAGCCATGAGAAATGCAATGTGCAGCAACCAAAACCAATTGAAACAAACTTATTTCTCTGCATATTTCCCTNTCCGGAGTGGAGGACACTACTGCGGCAGCTACAGTGGGCACAAAGGGAACAGTGAACGCCTGGTTCACGTCAGTGGTATCTATTTTTAGATATGCACTGCTTGCAGTACTGCACTAGCCATGAGAAATGCAATGTGCAGCAACCAAAACCAATTGAAACAAACTTATTTCTCTGCATATTTCCCTCAAATGTTCTACTCTTTTAACCAGCATTTTTTTACAGTTCCTCAAAAACAGGTAAAGGAGAGGTGATTGTAATTAACGGAATTACAACAGCGAGGTCCTACTGTATGAATAATTTTGTATTTTGGGCAGCATAACATATCTCACACAGGTATGTAATTCTACTTATGGGACTTACAATTAAGTTTTATCTTTCTTTCCTTCATTTATGTGGTGAAGAGGCCAGGTTGCTGATGATTTCAAACCAACTTCTGGAAGGATTTAAACTATGAGCACGGCATCTATAACTAAGTTGTTTATAGCCCATTAAAATGTAAGGTATCAATAATCTATAGTTTTTCTCTGCATTCTGTATGCAATAAAACACAAAAACATTTGTTTTTCCTTTCACCCTGATTGTTAGGAAATGCATCACCTACAACCTGTATTGGTAAAGTCAGCAGTGACCCCACATTGTGCGACGGCAACAAAACTCTCAGTATACACGAGACACCACGAGCGGATCTACACTTTCAATTTGATCGGCCGCGGAGGGGGGTACTCGTGGGTGAACGAGGAAGTTAATAAAAAGTTTCCAGTATACTTATAATTCTACTTCAGCTATGTGGTTAGAGTGCAAATATTGCTTAACCCCCCGCTGCTTGATACGACCTGCACTAATGCCCACTACTGTCAGACTGAAATAGGGAGGCTTGGCAGAGTTAATGGGAGTTGACCACCGCCCGCCAAAACAGAATCGCCCTCGATAAAATGAAATTGTTGAAATGGAGCATATTAACCTTAGAAAATACATTGTGTTTTGCACATCCTAGAATGTAAATTATATTGACATAAAAAGTACATAGTCAAAATTATTTGGTAGTAATTTTTATTGCTTTTATATTTTTGAATATTTTAACTTTATATATACATCCGTTATTCAGCACAGAAAATAAACGGCAATAGGGGAAAAGTGTTCAGGAGCCCCTCTGTGGCGAAATTTAATTTGTATTAATTTTATCATATTTCTGGCTTTATAATAAGCATGGCTTATTGCATCCATGTTTAAGATCAAAATTGTTTGTGTCTTTCTTTTGTGAGTAGTGTAGTCTTTGAGTTTTGTTGTGATTCAAGACAAATGCGAAAAGCCGCGGCACTCGCGTAATGTTGATGTGTGCCAGTCAGTTAAGGATAATTTTTGAAATCATGAGATTTATTTGATTTGTACATTTTTATTTGTCTGTAAGGTGTGTTTTGTTCCCTCAATTGAATTTTTATTAGTTTTTCTAGGAAATTGTTGTGGTTGTTTTTAGGTTAGTCGTTGTTTTAGTGATCTTGAAAACCGCCAGTTTGAAGCACGAGACCTCATGCCGGTTTTAAAAATCTTTGGGTTTATATGCCAAGTGTTAGGTTTTTCTAATTTTTTAATTGCTACAAAAACAAAATAGCACTCGAGTATATTTTACTTAACACTTTTTTTAAGTATGTTATCTGAAAACTTGTACTGTTAAACAGCAAAGTGCTTACAGATGATTGCGTATAGTTTTTGTAGTATTCCATATTTAGCTTTAGACTTCTAAGACGGCAAATGTTTATTACAGAGGCTGGTTTTAGATATTAGAGTATTAGATATTTTGGAAGTGTCTATTTATTGAACTCCTGGATAGCCTTTTCCTTGTACCATTATCATCTGGCGCTGTTTGTAAACAAGCTATGAGAACATAAAGGAAACTTGTTTAAATATTTGATTTGAAATTTTAGAAATAATTTCGTTTTTGCATGCAGGACCTCGTAACTCGAGTAGGGAAAACTAATCCTTAACCTAAGATACCTGAAGATAGGTTCTACAGTCTTACATCTTTGGCGTTTAAAAACCTGTTGCCTATTTACTCAAAAGTATATACTTTTTCCACATAGCTTGAATATATAATAAACAATCAAGTAGCCTTTCCTCTTTGTTATTGTATTAACATATGTTTGATTTGCATATTTAAAGTTTAATGGTGGTAACGGTCTTCTTTGTATAAACAGTGTTTATGCCTGTTTGTGCATGGAATGTGTATTTTTAAGATGACACGAATATGTGCATAAAAGTGGTTGCAAAGCAGTGTTTTGCCTTCATGGTTACAAATTATATTCACTAAAATGTATTTATGATATGAAATAACTGTGAATAATTGACACATTAATAATATTGCCTCATAAAAGAGCCAGTCACAAATTAAAAATAATAACAGTTGGCAGCATGTTTACAATACTACCAACATAACAAAGTGAAAATTTGTAGTTTAATCTGTGTCCCAACGTTGGTAGTACCGTAGAACCTACTTCTGTTTGTACCCTTGAATACAACTTTCTACTTGTGTGCTCCCTGTTTGCATGTATGTTAGTTGTTATGATGAGAGTAAAATAAACAGGTGTATTTAATTTGGAAGCTGCACACTTCACAAAAGTTTTAAGAGTTGTAGGGGAATGTGTATAAAGATGGGCACAAGGGAAAGTAGACAAGACTATTTGACAACAAATTTTCATGTATACTGGTGTTTGCACATTCTTGCTGACTTTTATTGCATTCAAAATGTGTTGAGAACATGATACATTCCCACAGACAGTGAACCTTTAAAACTCTTCATTGCATGTGAAAAATTGTTTATTCATGTGAAACATTTTCAGTACAAGTGAAAGGTTGTTTATTCCTGTGAAACATTTTCAGTACAAGTGAAAAGTTGGTTATTCATGTAAATCATTAACTTTGAAAATTTTTGGAGAATGGCCATGTTTCGATTGTGGAAACAAACCAATTTATTTGTAAGCTTTTAAAGGATCCTTTGTAATTTTCTTTAAAGAAATTTAAACNGGCTTTGTTTCGATTGTGGAAACAAACCAATTTATTTGTAAGCTTTTAAAGGATCCTTTGTAATTTTCTTTAAAGAAATTTAAACTTCAAAAACTGACCATTTTTTTTCCTTTAAAGAGAAATGATTTTCAAAATTCAATTAATAGGTTGATGTTAACTGTTGTGTCTTTAGTAATCAAGTGATTATTTGATTTAGGTGATTTTTCCAAAAAGTGTATATTTCTTCTTCAAATTTTCAGTTTCATCTTAAAAAACTGAGTTTAGTGATGTAAGTTAGGGCATTGTAAAGAGGTTCCTATAGTGTTAAAATTAAAAGATAGAGAATCTATGGCATACGTGCCATATTGTCTGTGCCAGAAATGCAGATTTTTAAACAGCTGGTTGTTGCTGTGATTAAAATTTAAAAGNCATACGTGCCATATTGTCTGTGCCAGAAATGCAGATTTTTAAACAGCTGGTTGTTGCTGTGATTAAAATTTAAAAGAGAATCCCTGGCATATTAGCAACACCACCCATAGTCAGTTTATTCTGCAAAAAAATTTTTTTAACTCTCTGTTCACATCAATACAAGCGTGTGAACTGCCTAAGAACTATATAGGCCTACCCAAAGATACATCATATAATAACTTTCAAATACTTGAAATTGCACCTTCCATGAAAAATGTTCAATTTTCATTTTTGACATGATCAAACATCCATCCCCCAGAGAAAGAACTACAGACCATTTTTATTATACAAACAGGGAATGACATAGAGCAGGACAATGTGGGGGGAAACAGGATGGTAGGAAAGAGAAGGAAAATAAAGGCCTAGGTTTCCAAAAACCTGTTATTGCATTGCAAAAAAAAACTGTCCGGAGTGTAGAAAGACTTTCAACTGAGTTCGTTTACATCAGTTTGATAGCAATTAGTGTAATAACATGTTGAGAAGAGTCAGAGCTAATTATTACTTAAACATTTTGTTTTGAAATTACTGAATAATTTTAACCACGAAAATCCTAATTTTTTCTCTACCAATTTTATACATTTGTTTTGTTTCGATATGAAATTAATTAATCCAATTATCATTTCATTGGAGCAAGTCAAGCTAGTGTACCAAGCTAATATTCAAACACAATTGAAAGTTTGAACTTTAACTATTTAATTGCCAGCTACTTGTAAATTCTAAAAAAATTAGGGTAATTATGCATTTTAGGGGCTTTTCTGCAAACCCCCCCCCCCCCC
>NQII01002247.1:5071-27369 GCA_002778355.1 Clitarchus hookeri | reverse complement strand
CCCCCCCCAAGTGGTATATTTCCACTCTACTAATTATACAGAACACGAATATACAAGGGGCATTAACGTCAAACTAATTTCGTAATATGTGCCCACCTAATCTAACAGAACCGAACCCCACGATGAGTGACTCACTCTTTTACATTTTTAAACAAACCTAGGATTGTTGGGTTTTAAACTAACCTAGGATTGTAGGGTGTTAATCTAACCTAGGATATTAAGGTTTTAAACTAACCTCTGATTTTAGGGTTTTAAACTAATATATGAATTTAGTCAAATCTAGGATGTTAGGGATTTAAAGTATTCGTAAAACACACGGAAGAATATCAATTAACTCACCTAGGTAGCGGCGAGGCCAATTCAACTGTTGTACACCTTACCTCACTCGACGAAATAAGCAACACCTGCCACGTAGGCAAATATTATGCATAGAAGCACTCGTTATTGCACTCTCAGTTTTCAAATTGGTCAGATTCGGACATTACAAGTCGCGCCCACAACAACACAACCGCACTGTTTCACATTTGAACGGCAACTGAAATTCGATGACGATGACCTATAAAAGACAGTTACGATGACGTCAACGACCTACAGCCAATAAGGTGACGGCACAATGCCGAAAATCACCAAATATTAAGGCGTCCAACGTAAAATAAGCGGCGGACCGCTCGTATATTAACTATTTTATTTAATACGTTTTATTTATTTTAACATTACGCCCTCCTGAATATCCGTGGCCAGTAGGTAGCGTGGGAAACAGCGATGCGGAGCCATTAAACATGGCGACCGACGTTAACACACCGGCCAAACTGCTCGTACATTTTGCAATTTTGTTAATTATGTTTTACTCATTTTAACATGACCCCCTCTTAAATATGAACAAGGTAACTTTGCAGAACCCATTAATGCTACTTTTGTTGGTCTAGGATGTTTCGTTCAGAAAAGCCCCTAAACTGCATAACTACCAAAATTAGTTGCAGTGAAATTAATTTTATTTTGGAAATATAATGTTGTAAAGTTTTCTGTTAAAAGTCCTTACTGATTTTTTTTTGTCATCTAAACATTACTCATACCCTCTCTGCTCTTATCAGTGTCGGTAGTGTTGTGTATGCATAGTCATATTCAGCATGGTTTTTTTAATGTATTTTTCAGTTGTGAGTCATGTTTCAAACAGGTGAGTTTGGATATCTGCCAGTGTTACATCCGCTGCAAAGAATGTGTGTTGGTATGTCTCGTTATGCGTTACAAAGCTGGGCAAGATTCTGCAAGCATACACGCATTTACATGTACCTGACCNTTGTTATGCGTTACAAAGCTGGGCAAGCATCCACGCATTTACATGTACCTGACCTGTATCACAAGTATCTACGGTTATTTTCAGTAGTAGGTAGTTATATTGATGTACCAATTTCACGCCGCGTTACACGACCAAAGATCATTCACGATATCATCCCCTGTGCCAACCCTGCAGACGCTAGTAGAATCAGTCGAGATTCAGTCTCATATACCATCCCTTACATGCCGATATCTTCGCCAACTCCATCGATGTAAATTCATTGTGGAAATGTGGACTGGTACACAACCTGGAGGACTTACAATTTCAATTACTTTTTTTTGTCATTACGTTTAGTAAGAACATTGAACAGAGTATTGATAAGTTGATTTACAGTTCCATATTATTGTCNAACGTAAAATAAGCGGCGGACCGCTCGTATATTAACTATTTTATTTAATACGTTTTATTTATTTTAACATTACGCCGTCCTGAATATCCGTGGCCAGTAGGTAGCGTGGGAAACAGCGATGCGCAGCCATTAAACATGGCGACCGGCGTTAACACACCGGCCAAACTGCTCGTACATTTTGCAATTTTGTTAATTATGTTTTACTCATTTTAACATGACCCCCTCATAAATATGAACAAGGTAACTGTGCAGAACCCATTAATGCTACTTTTGTTGGTCTAGGATGTTTAGTTCAGAAAAGCCCCTAAACTGCATAACTACCAAAATTAGTTGCAGTGAAATTAATTTTATTTTGGAAATATAATGTTGTAAAGTTTTCTGTTAAAAGTCCTTACTGATTTTTTTTTTGTCATCTAAACATTACTCATACCCTCTCTGCTCTTATCATTGTCGGTAGTGTTGTGTATGCATAGTCATATTCAGCATGGTTTTTTAAATGTATTTTTCAGTCGTGAGTCATGTTTCAAACAGGTGAGTTTGGATATCTGCCAGTGTTACATCCGCTGCAAAGAATGTGTGTTGGTATGTCTCGTTATGCGTTACAAAGCTGGGCAAGATTCTGCAAGCATACACGCATTTACATGTACCTGACCTGTATCACAAGTATCTACTGTTATTTTCAGTAGTAGGTAGTTATATTGATGTACCAATTTCACGCCGCGTTACACGACCAAAGATCATTCACGATATCATCCCCTGTGCCAACCCTGCAGACGCTAGTAGGATCAGTCGAGATTCAGTCTCATATACCATCCCTTACATGCCGATATCTTCGCCAACTCCATCAATGTAAATTCATTGTGGAAATGTGGACTGGTACACAACCTGGAGGACTTACAATTTCAATTACTTTTTTTGTCATTACGTTTAGTAAGAACATTGAACAGAGTATTGATAAGTTGATTTACAGTTCCATATTATTGTCNCTTTTTTTGTCATTACGTTTAGTAAGAACATTGAACAGAGTATTGATAAGTTGATTTACAGTTCCATATTATTGTCAAATTGTTACAATAACAAATCTAAAACCCATTTTTGTGTTTCTTCAATTGACATATAATACTGGTCAGAAGGTATTTGTACTGCAGGAAAAAATACTTTGTATGGTACAATAGAAGAATCGTTACCATGAACTAGGTTTTCCAACTCTTCAAAAGTCATGTTATTATACATTTTACATTATTAAAACCCTATTGAAACACTTTTGCATCTATTTTTGTTAGTAATTGTAAAGGTGAACATAATAATTGTAAAATGATTTGAGCTACATTTACAGGTGATACCTTTAATCTGAGTAAGTCGAAAATTTGTGATCTTCTATCACTTTTCCCTAGTCGTGAGACATTTATTCTTCTCGCGGGACAAAGCCCTGCACAGCTGTAGAAATGCCTGTCCACATTAATCATTTGGCTACCTAGCTCCTCAATTAATGCTTGCAGTGCTTTCAGTTCTGCAGAAATTTTTCTACACATGATTTGAAGCAGTTGATTCAAGGTCACCCTCTCAGTTTTAATACAAGGAACCTTCAAGTCCTCTAATAACTGCTGTAGTGTACCCTTTGGGAGATCTTGAATTCACGACATACTTGTATGTGACATCACTGGCCAAGTATAATGGTATCAACAAGAAAACAGGTTTAACCCACAGTTAATGAAAGGAATTATGGAGGGAAAAACTGGTAAACTCAAATTACCACACATCGCACATCACACACTGCATGATCAGAGTGACTGCTCTCAGTATAACCAAAATNTGGTAAACTCAAATTACCACACATCGCACATCACACACTGCATGATCAGAGTGACTGCTCTCAGTATAACCAAAATGGGACACTATGACACTAATTCATATTTACCTACACTGACTAAAGACAGAGAAGTGTATCAATGCATAAGGGTAATAAGCGTACCTGCAAAAAAAATCAATATCTGTGTTTTTTTTCTCAATTTTATCAACCGTACTTGTAAAAAGAAACTGCAATAATAATTTATAAATAGAAATTGTCTCATTTCAAAATATTTTATTACATCCTTTTTTAAATTTGAACTAGTAACTACAATGGACAACCTACCTAGAATCCAATCATGACAATTCCCACCCTTATCCAACATTGCCACCAAAAATTTTGTAGTAATATTTATTGAAATTTTGTCCCGACTAGATTTAGGTGACAGGCAGAAAAATATATCACACTATCTTTCTGAAATATGGAATTTTTATCTTACTGTGTGGTGCAAATGAGGGCAACAGTTTTTGACAAATGATATTTAACGCAAGGAACTGCTTCGGGCTAGGTGTGCTTCGTTATTAGCTTAACCAACCCCAAAATTAGAAAAAAGGAGGAACATAGGAAAAAAGGAAAGGACACCTCAAAAATAACAGTACATATCAGCTGGCAGTATGAAAATGTAAATTATCAACAAAGACAGCATACTTTTGTGTGTGGCGCTAAATGTTACGTAAAACACATATACAACTGTATATGCAGGTCAGGTGAATAAGTAGTGGTGTAGTAAGATGACCCCACGAATGTGAGTAATGCTAGACCTCTGTATATGTACTCTTTCACCCCCTCTTCAAACATAATGCACACTCCTGAAGTGCACATCACAAAGTCCACAAACAGCANCGTACCTGCAAAAAAAATCAATATCTGTGTTTTTTTTCTCAATTTTATCAACCGTACTTGTAAAAAGAAACTGCAATAATAATTTATAAATAGAAATTGTCTCATTTCAAAATATTTTATTACATCCTTTTTTAAATTTGAACTAGTAACTACAATGGACAACCTACCTAGAATCCAATCATGACAATTCCCACCCTTATCCAACATTGCCACCAAAAATTTTGTAGTAATATTTATTGAAATTTTGTCCCGACTAGATTTAGGTGACAGGCAGAAAAATATATCACACTATCTTTCTGAAATATGGAATTTTTATCTTACTGTGTGGTGCAAATGAGGGCAACAGTTTTTGACAAATGATATTTAACGCAAGGAACTGCTTCGGGCTAGGTGTGCTTCGTTATTAGCTTAACCAACCCCAAAATTAGAAAAAAGGAGGAACATAGGAAAAAAGGAAAGGACACCTCAAAAATAACAGTACATACCAGCTGGCAGTATGAAAATGTAAATTATCAACAAAGACAGCATACTTTTGTGTGTGGCGCTAAATGTTACGTAAAACACATATATAACTGTATATGCAGATCAGGTGAATAAGTAGTGGTGTAGTAAGATGACCCCACGAATGTGAGTAATGCTAGACCTCTGAATATGTACTCTTTCACCCCCTCTTCAAACATAATGCACACTCCTGAAGTGCACATCACAAAGTCCACAAACAGCATACTAACAAAAAGGTACAAATCAAAGTCTTTTGAACTGCCTCGAAATTGAGGCCTAGCTCAGTCTTTATCCTCCAAACAAGCAACGTGTGGCAATGACCGCAACAACTAATAAAACGTCATATTACACTCAGTGCTCAAACTATTTTTGCACTTAATTTTCTTTGCACTCTATGTAGTTGAATATTTGAAAATAGGCACTAAGAAGTGTTCAATTTTAATTTTCTATTTTATGTTATTTTTTCTGATTTATTTTCCATTAAGTGTTCATTGTTTGAGATTATTCAAACTAAGACTTTCGACATTATCTACTCTCTGTCTCATGCAACTTGGCAATATTTTGACAGTTTGACGAAAGTAGCACCAAATGTTTACTTTTTGTTTATGTATCCTTTCGCCATCAGCTGATGCGTCAAGTAGAGACTGTATATTTTATCAACACACTGTCAGCTAATTCACTTGCCATTGTACTGTATTGCTAAACAAATTTTAAGGTATTTATAGACTGACATCTGTCTAAAAAAAATTGGTAGTTTATAAAAGTAAAAATATAAAACCTTGCAAAAAATTAAATATTTGCTAACTTTCTTTTAATTTGTATGAGACAGCGAGTTTGGGTTAACATTTGCGAGATGATAGNAAAAATTAAATATTTGCTAACTTTCTTTTAATTTGTATGAGACAGCGAGTTTGGGTTAACATTTGCGAGATGATAGGTGTAGCTATTATCACACTTTGGACGTCATAGCTAATATAACTGGAACTAAAAGTAATTAGGGAAACTTGGTTGACAAGGCACTTTTATTCACCAACGACTATTGATTGCAAAGCAGTAATTCTGCTATTTCTGATACTAAACACTTAGAGTTGGAAATATATGATGTGGAATAACGTAAGAATTACTTAAAAACTATTCACGCGCNAAAAATTAAATATTTGCTAACTTTCTTTTAATTTGTATGAGACAGCGAGTTTGGGTTAACATTTGCGAGATGATAGTTGTAGCTATTATCACACTTTGGACGTCATAGCTAATATAACTGGAACTAAAAGTAATTAGGGAAACTTGGTTGACAAGGCACTTTTATTCACCAACGACTATTGATTGCAAAGCAGTAATTCTGCTATTACTGATACTAAACACTTAGAGTTGGAAATATATGATGTGGAATAACGTAAGAATTACTTAAAAACTATTCACGCGCTTCCCACTTTCTTTGTTTTATTAATACAATATAGTAAGAACAAGGAAATGGGTTTTCGGGAGAACAATATGGCATATAATTTACGTAGACGAAAGATTACCGGCCGAATAGAAATTATTAGTACTCAAAATCGCTGTACACAAAATTTATATGTCACTATAAAAATTATGCAGAGCTCACGAAAAAATAAAACTATTGGTATCTATTTGTAAATTTGTTATATATTACACACAAAAGCTATTCTTTTCTGGTTGGTAATGCTTCAGGAAAGAGTGGACAGATGGCGCACATGACATGGCAAGGTGTGAGCTGTTTGCGTTGCTCAACAGGTAGCAGCACGTAAGCCTTCTCTTGATCCAGTCTTTTTAANGCCTGCTCTTGATCCAGTCTTTTTAGAAGTTTACTTTTCTTTTATTACTGGCTCGGAATGACACAAATTTGAAATATATTTCATCAAATTATTAGAAAAAATAATTCAACAATATTACGCAATATTTCTGTATGTTTTTGGAATTAATATCAAGCATGGATTGAGAGTGGGGATACAACGTGAATAAGGTTTTGAAGTTGCGTTTCATTTGGATACGGATCGTTTTATTTTGCATTTCATTTTGAACACCTATACATTACTACTATATCACAAAGTTTAGTTTGCAACACTAACAACCNGAATTAATATCAAGCATGGATTGAGAGTGGGGATACAACGTGAATAAGGTTTTGAAGTTGCGTTTCATTTGGATACGAATCATTTTATTTTGCATTTCATTTTGAACACCTATACATTACTACTTTATCACAAAGTTTAGTTTGCAACACTAACAACCACTGTTTTGTGACCACGTAAAATAAAATGTATTAATTAATCTAGGAACTCTTTCTTATCGCGTATTTTCTGCTTGTCTGATGTGATTCGGCAGTGTACTCAGAATAGCCAATGTAATATTAACTTTTGTTCGTTCGTGCATCATCTGATACAGGATTTTGTAAATGGCACTTTGTTTGTTTCGTAAACGTCAAGTTGCCACTCACTGATTGTCAGAATCTCGCCAACTTATATGAGACAGATAATATTGCCTCCAAAACCGGAATGAAACAGAAACTATTACTAAAATAAGACATACTCATTTAATACAAATTGTTCTGTATTCAAGGATGATACTCCCAGTAAAAACAGTGAAAATAAGTTATAAAGAAACTTATCCCAAAGGTTGCTAAAAAAAGTTATATTTATAAATAATTGACAATATTTTGATGCAGCTTGATACTAGGTTCAGTTCACTCGGAACTTTAATATTCTGGCTGTAATAAACCCAAATAAAAACAAATAAAATTTTAAAGTGTTCGCAGAGGAAGCTTGTGCCTCTTAAAAATTATCTTACAGTAATCACTTGGATATGCATAGTCTTAGAAATGAACTAGTTGCAAAATTCATTTTTTCAGAGGTCAAAATTATTTTTTGAGATAACGGAATTGCTGGAACAATCTGATATAAATGTAGATGACTGTCCTGAATTGTATAAACTGTGTTCTTTAATAGCTACTATTCCAGTAATAAGTTCTTATGCTGAACGCTCATTTTCCTCACTGAAAATAATCAAGGCAGACTCCCAGAAACTAGACAGATTATCAAATATTGGATCAAGCAACAATATTTGTTCAATTGAACAAATATTGTTTGCTGGCTTTCAAACAAAAATTTCTTTCCACAGTGACGTAATTAATGTTTTTTTTTATAAGTCAAGAAGACTCGACTTGATTTACAAGTAATCATGTCAACAAACAGAAGTAAATAGTAATTCTGGAATTTTTAAAGGAAAATTAAATTACGAAAGACTTAAATAAGTAATTGTTGAGTTTCTGACAGTGTGTGCGCTAGTGTTATCATAATCACTAGTATTTACTAAAATAAGCAAGTATCGAGACATAACATTTCCTGCAAAATTACTGAGTGGATCTAATTCCAAAGTTTCTAATGCAAAAAACTTGCCGGTCGTTATTGTCAACTAGAGTGCTTTCTTGGCCAACTACAATTCCTACCACTATTTCCAACTCATGCTTCCTATTTTAATAAAGAGTAGTACAGTTACGTTTATGGATGGCTAAATGCAGCGTAGAAATGTTAAATTTTGTAACAGTGCTGTAAAACACTAAAACACAATTTTTGTTTTGTTGTCAAACTGTTCCTTGACCTCCCCCCTTATCGAAGTGCCAGCAGCTGTCTTTCCAGGCAACTTTTCACATTAAGTATGGAATGTAGAATAAGTAGTCAGTGATAAGACACATTGAATTAAGAAGGTTTCACCTTATCTGTGATTGAAGAGTGTATCAGGGAATTTGTTATTTTACTCCTAGTTCCCCTACCTTGAAATCCACCCTTCGCCACTGCTTTGTGCATGGGAAATTGTAACTGATAGTTCCCTTGCAAACCACCTGAGGCAAAAACTTAACTTGACGAGAAACAATATAGAAAAGGTGTCGCAAAAATGTTAACATTGTTGATGTAACGGTTACTTCACACTTTTCTGAAGCCCTGCTAAATTTCTACTTTTGGTTACTGATTACGTATCCTTCCGCTACATGTAAACTTAAACACTATCATGTGACTTCTATGTTTTAACTGTCAAATTATTTGTTTATTGTTTTCAGCTGTTAAAAGTATTTTGTCTTATTTCCAAAACAATTTTGTACGAATGTTTACAATTTAGGCCTATAACCCGATTTACGTCAGCTTTATGACTTTTTAACAATGTCTTTATTGACGATAATTCTTATGGTTATTATTTTACATTGCTAACATATGTGTTATACAGGACATAGCATCTTACACGTAATACACATTAATATTTTGCCACAATTGTGTTTAACCCTGTTACAACTGCGGGGGAAAGAACTGTAGTATTTAACCTTTTGTTATTGATATATGTTTCATTATTTCTTTAAAAGGACTGTCTAAGTTGGAATAAATATTAAAACGAAGCTGTCCAACGAAAAGACACAGCAAACTCAAGTACGCACCTCGTGTTGCTTATTTTTTGTACTTAGCAACGACAAACTTAAAATATAGTCGTGAACATGCACACAAATAGGCCTACTGTAACTTTAATTCCACTTTTTTTTCTATACATTGGTACTTACTGTTTTCTAGGTTTATTTCATTATTTATTTAAATTTATCTGGCTGGGCATAGTATTTTGTTGGGATTGTGGCAAACATTCAAATCATAGAAACGTAAGCACATTGCACAATTGTGTTTCAAACACCTAGGCCACAGTTACACTGTTGAGATAAATAAACAAACTTGAACTTCAAAAATTAATTTAGTCATAAAAACAGTTTACGGTTAAAACATATAAATTTTGCACGTCCAATATTTGCAATCACATACATACGTACTGGCCCAACGCAACGTAATGACAACAATACTCTTTTACACAAAGCGGTCATGGCGCATGTTACAGTATATTTATTCCTGCCGTGGAAAAACATAATTATTATCACATCATCGTAACATGCCTAGGTAGGTTTACAAAACACAACGTGTATGAACTTGATGTAATTTTAATTATTTTTCACAAGAAGAGAAATTAACGCTTTGTTCAGCAACATGTCATGTCGCCAGTCGCCACTTCTACCAACTTCAGATTTGTAAGTGTTCCGCCATCACATTTAAATATAGTATAATAAATATTCAAACAATAAAATCTTGCTTCAGTTGTAAATTAAAAATTAAAAAAATCATTATTTTTGCTGTAACATGAATGAAAATATACTAAAATTAAAAACAACTGTATAATTTTCTTGCTACTACTAACGGTGCGAAACTTCCTGAGAGAGAGAAAGAGAAAGAGAGCGACAAGCTCTGCTCCGCCTATTCATGTTTCTTCCTCGAATGAAAAAAATACCATGTCACTAGGCCCTACACACCGTAATTTGCACTGATATTTTTAACTGTAACAATGAAACATGTTTCCTTCAGAGCTACCTAAAACTTTAAATATATCAATAGGCAACATTTAATTTACAAATAGCATATCAGAGCTAGGTTAAAACAATATTTTAACTGTGAACTCTTTCTTACTAGCCATTGCCAACACATTGCTGCTCTCACTGTTTTTAATTTGTATTTAATACAAAAAAATGTTACAAGTTATAGAAGATACTAAGTTAAAGTTTCATTTATTCAAGAATACAAATCTTTAAAGTTAATCGCAGTGTTATATATTTGTGGTATACAAGTTATTTAAAAAAACAGGTTGACATGTTACTTGTACGGTAATTTTTCAATGGTTCGTTTCAAAACATTAGACGAAACAGAGGATGGACTATAGTATAGTAGTAACACGACATAGGGATAAATTCATATTTACATGCTATTGGCAAAGGTTTCAGAATTGATGTTGGGTTGCTTTGTTTAAATTTATAATCANATTCATGTTTCTTCCTCGAATGAAAAAAATACCATGTCACTAGGCCCTACACACCGTAATTTGCACTGATATTTTTAACTGTAACAATGAAACATGTTTCCTTCAGAGCTACCTAAAACTTTAAATATATCAATAGGCAACATTTAATTTACAAATAGCATATCAGAGCTAGGTTAAAACAATATTTTAACTGTGAACTCTTTCTTACTAGCCATTGCCAACACATTGCTGCTCTCACTGTTTTTAATTTGTATTTAATACAAAAAAATGTTACAAGTTATAGAAGATACTAAGTTAAAGTTTCATTTATTCAAGAATACANCAAGTTATAGAAGATACTAAGTTAAAGTTTCATTTATTCAAGAATACAAATCTTTAAAGTTAATCGCAGTGTTATATATTTGTGGTATACAAGTTATTTAAAAAAACAGGTTGACATGTTACTCGTACGGTAATTTTTCAATGGTTCGTTTCAAAACATTAGAAGAAACAGAGGATGGACTATAGTATAGTAGTAACACGACATAGGAATAAATTCATATTTACATGCTATTGGCAAAGGTTTCAGAATTGATGTTGGGTTGCTTTGTTTAAATTTATAATCATTGTAGTAACCTTGTTGTGGTTTATACTTTGCTTACAGATTACAAATTTTATCATGTCATCTCGCAAGCTGTCGTGTGGACTGGACTTGTGTAGTGTTGCTGACATGAGAAAGTCTCTGCAGTATGCATCAGATACAGGGTATGTGCAAGCTGTGTCAAAAATGTTTTTTTTATGTTCCAGAAGTGTTAATTTGTGTGCTGATTTTTTTTCTCAATGTCCGGGCCAGAATGGTGGGCCAGGTAACATGTGGTTGCTTAATACTGTACATAGTGAACGTTTCTGTAATTTTTGTTGTCAAATAATAGCCTTGCATAATTGCTGTCTTTCTGTGCATTCTGTATCCATTCANAACGTTTCTGTAATTTTTGTTGTCAAATAATAGCCTTGCATAATTGCTGTCTTTCTGTGCATTCTGTATCCATTCACAGCCATGTGTAAACATAAACGTGCCATGGACTTGGTGACTGGTAGTCATGACAGCCAAGTGACTGTAAAACTTTCAAGAAACAAATATTTATTATTATACACCAGTACTTAATGTAATGAATGCACAGTAGAACATAAAGGAACCAGTTCCCGTTTTGGGTAAATCAAACATCACTTTTAATGAGATGTTTTGAGACTCTCACTACACTTCCTAATTCTGTTGCCATTCAGTGTTTATGTTGGAATACATGCAGTTAGGGGCNTGTTTTGAGACTCTCACTACACTTCCTAATTCTGTTGCCATTCAGTGTTTATGTTGGAATACATGCAGTTAGGGGCCTGGATTTTCTTAAAGGTTATTTTAGGAAGTGCTCAGTTAGTAGTAAACTAGTTATAGTCCCGTCCCTTCATACTGAGTAAGTAATGTCAGGTTGCTGAGCATTGATTATGCTTTTGTTTGAATTTGCACTTACAAGTTTACATAGTACATATTTTAATTTTTTTTCTATTAATTTTCAGAAAATGCAAAACATGCAATTTTATGCATATTTCTTGTACAGTCCATTCACAGTTACTCAACTATTCTGAAGCCCTGCCAAAGTTCTAATTTCAGGCTATTCCTCCGCCTCATTCAAACAAAGTTTAACTATGTAAAAACATGTAATGTATTTAAAACCCATGCTCTCATGGTGTGGTGTGCATTGCTAAAAGCTGGCTTTGGACGTACAGCACTGTAAGGGATATCTGCATAGTTTGGCTGTGCCTTGTATGCATCACACTCTTACTGGGCTTCCAGAAACATATATTTCATTTTTTTATTTTTTGTTTGCTTTGTTTTTACATGTACCAAGTTCAGTTCGGAGGCTGGTTTACAATTTGATGTGTTGTACAATTAGTTACATTGGTTAGATATAAACAATTGTTACACATTACATAAATACAAATTATGCAAGTTGATTGTCAATTTGTAGAAAACAAATAGATAGTAAAAAATGAGTTAAAAGAGGTGATTGGGGGAAAAAGCCAGAAAAACATATGCAAAAAGTAGCAGTGATCTTGTTTACAGTTGTTAAACATCCCTGAGGGACATTGAATGGTTTGGACATCTGAGAGAGTTTGCAGCATTTTCTTGTATATATCTTATATTGTGTGTGTGTGTGTGTGTATATATATATATATATTATATCCTAATTAATATTATAAATGTGAAAGTGTGTTTGTTTGTTTGTTTTTTCACGTCGTAACAGAGCAACGTGATTTTTGTACAGAGATAGTTGGAGGGTCGGGAANTGTTTTGAGACTCTCACTACACTTCCTAATTCTGTTGCCATTCAGTGTTTATGTTGGAATACATGCAGTTAGGGGCAAGGATTTTCTTAAAGGTTATTTTAGGAAGTGCTCAGTTAGTAGTAAACTAGTTATAGTCCCGTCCCTTCATACTGAGTAAGTAATGTCAGGTTGCTGAACATTGATTGTGCTTTTGTTTGAAGTTGCACTTACAAGTTTACATAGTACATATTTTAATTTTTTTTCTATTAATTTTCAGAAAATGCAAAACATGCAATTTTATGCATATTTCTTGTACAGTCCATTCACAGTTACTCAACTATTCTGAAGCCCTGCCAAATTTCTAATTTCAGGCTATTCCTCCGCCTCATTCAAACAAAGTTTAACTATGTAAAAACATGTAATGTATTTAAAACCCATGCTCTCATGGTGTGGTGTGCATTGCTAAAAGCTGGCTTTGGACGTACAGCACTGTAAGGGATATCTGCATCGTTTGGCTGTGCCTTGTATGCATCACACTCTTACTGGGCTTCCAGAAACCTATTTTTAATTTTTTAATTTTTTGTTTGCTTTGTTTTTACATGTACCTTTTACATGTACCAAGTTCAGTTCGGAGGCTGGTTTACAATTTAATGTGTTGTACAATTAGTTACATTGATTAGATATAAACAATTGTTACACATTACATAGATACAAATTATGCAAGTTGATTGTCAATTTGTAGAAAACAAATAGATAATAAAAAATGAGTTAAAAGAGGTGATTGGGGGAAAAAGCCAGAAAAACATATGCAAAAAGTAGCAGTGATCTTGTTTACAGTTGTTAAACATCCCTTAGGGACATTGAATGGTTTGGACATCTGAGAGAGTTTGCAGCATTTTCTTGTATATATCTTATATTGTGTGTGTGTGTGTGTGTATATATATATATATATAATATCCTAACTAATATTATAAATGTGAAAGTGTGTTTGTTTGTTTGTTTGTTTTTTCACGTCGTAACAGAGCAACGTGATTTTTGTACAGAGATAGTTGGAGGGTCGGGAAGTGACATAGGTTACTTTTTATCCCGAGAAAATATCTCATTCCCTCTGGGAAATTCTTATAGGAAAATGAAAAAGTACACAAACGGAATAACAATGCAACGTTGCAACCAAGCAACAGATCGACGTAATTTCTTGCACAGAAATAGTTGGAGGGCTGAAAGGTGATATTGGCTACTTTTTATCGCAAGAAAATATCTCAAAAAATTTACAAACAATAATAGTGAATCAAGTTGGAAAAAGTTTGCTGCCAGCACGCTCTCTTGCAATACGTTGTGTAAACTGTTAAAGATGGGAGAATATCATGTAGTAAAGAATTGTGTAGAATAAAAAGACCTAAAAAAAAAAAAAAAACTCCACAGTAGCACATATTTATCTATAACAGAGAAATACTAATAAGTGTTTTTACCATTTAATTCACAGATACATAAGTTTTATAATATGTATAGACTATAGAAGATTAACACTAAGTAAAATTCAACTTTATTTTAAAAAAATAATTGCGTAGTCCACGCAGCCGGAGCCGNGTTGTGTAAACTGTTAAAGATGGGAGAATATCATGTAGTAAAGAATTGTGTAGAATAAAAAGACCTAAAAAAAAAAAAAAAAAAAACTCCACGGTAGCACATATTTATCTATAACAGAGAAATACTAATAAGTGTTTTTACCATTTAATTCACCGATACATTGAGTTTTATAATATGTATAGAGTATAGAAGATTAACACTAAGTAAAATTCAACTTTATTTTAAAAAAATAATTGCGTAGTCCACGCAGCCGGAGCCGCGTGCATAGCTCTCTCAGATGTCCAAACCATTCACTGTCGCTCGGGGATGTTTAACAACTGTAAACAAGATCACACACACACACACACACATATATGTGTATATATATGTATATGTGTATATATATATATATAGAGAGAGAGAGAGCGAGAGGTTGTGTTTATATTATGATGTTGATATTTAGTTGCTAGTTTGTCTACTTGGAGCTTGAACTGCACAGCAAAGTGTTTGAAATACATGTTTTTCCATGAAAGTATTAAACGTGTGTCCAGTGTGGTAATCTATGAAAAGAACATACACTTAAGATGAGGACTGTCTAATGCTTTCAAGACATCAGCACACATTAGAAACACCATTTCAGAGTACTCCAAAATGGCTAAATATGGTTTTTTCAAAGCAATGATGATGCACTTGATGCACATGGCAATGTCACACTTATTGCTCCCGTGCTTTTCTATCACATTTGACAAAAATTTTAAAAAAGTCACCAATTTCATATTGTTACAAGACGCCTGAGGGGCGTATACGAGTTTATGAGGGATGAGGGTCTTAGTAAAAATAAAAGAACTAAGTTTGATGTTTAATTTATGCACACTTGCTATTATTAACAGCATTAATCTGTCTATCTCCATTATTATTCTTTTTATTTCTCAGTGACCACAATATTTAATGTCTTATTTCAACTCTAGTTAATGCCCTTAATGTGTCTGGTTATAGTAAATTAACTCATACTCATCATTAACACATGTTCAGTCTTGTCTGTGGCCATCATTTGTAATGTATTTCACTTACGCATCCAGTCCAATAATTCAACCTGCCAGTCATACTCTTCACTGCTCTGATGCTGGCAGTCGCAGATTTTCCTCCCGCTGGCCACTTATGGCACTACTAGTTTCTCTCTTCGCTTGACGTCGCACGATCGCCCAGACTCCCGACGCTCATAAACTGCCAGTTTGGAGGCCTGTTGCACTTTTATAGTATCGATGGCCTTGATCTGGAAGTTTCATTGCACTCAGAGTCGCACTAAGATAAACTAGAGTAGTAGTGATATCTCAAAGACACCCAACACCTAAGGTTGGAAGTGGCACGCTCCCTGATAGACATAACAGGCACACTTTCTAAACATTCCTTTCTGAAAAGCTGCTGTGTCTCCTGTTGCAGTAGATAGTCCGCGTGCACACATGTCCCTTAATCATACATGCCTCACACGCTCAGAGAGCGGCCGCCTGTAACAATATTCAGTTCTACCTTAGGGGAGACCAAAAAAGAACACTAGTTTCTCCCTGGGTATCCAGAAAGTCATCAACGACCCCATTTTGATGAAAATTTTTTCCTGGTGTATCCATGTAACAATTGGAATTGGGTCAAAAAGTTCTGGTTTGTGCATTTAGACAGAAAGTGGTTAAACAGTGCTTTACCAGGTTTGTTCCGATCAGCATATCCAACCCAAAAGTGGTAAAAGGGTGCAGTACTACCCAGTTTATTCCAATCAGGGTATCCAAACCAAAAGTGGGAAAACGGTACGTTGCCCTATTTGTTCTGACTGGCGTATCCAGTATCAAACGGAAACTTGATCAAAAATTTTCTTTGACATATCCAAAGGGCATATCTTGTCTTTTGAATATGCATTATGGAACAATTTTCAAAAATATGTGTCATTACAAAAGCCTATCATGACAAAACATGATGCAATTTTGTTGTTTGCCTAGCTGTTTTGTTTGATAGCAACTTTGGGTCAACCGCATTGGTGTGGGTGTATATATATATTGCAAAGGGAGCACCGATCTGGAACTCACTGTGAATCCTCTTGTTGCTCTGTTGAATAGCACCTTTGGGGCAACTGCATTCGGCGTGGGTTTTTATATATATATATATAGCAAAGGGGGTAACGGTTTGTTACTCCCTGTGAATTGCCTAGCTCTTTTGTTAAATGGCACCTTCCGGTTAACCGCATCAGCATATGTGAATATATATAAAAAAGCGAGCAATGATCTGGAACTCGCTGCAAATTGTCTTAAGTGACATCTTCCCTATGTATAAGCACATGGCTTACGGTGCTAGCATACAATTCAATGGCACCTTAACTGACGTCTCACGAGTTCTAGCTAACCTCTCTGAAAGCTACATGGAGGGGGCTCATACAGGCCTACTTATTTTTTTTTAAACACCTCACATCTTTGTCTCTAGTACATGGTCAGCAATTTTAGGGCTGCAAACCCAAACTTCCATAATAAAAATCTAGATTTAACACCTCGTGCACAGCCCACCTGGGCTGGCTGCGTGATGTTGCATAACAAGATGTCCGTCTTCTTCGTTTAAAACTCAACTTAAGAATGTTCTTTAAACACTGGCCAATCACGAGGGTTACTGTTTAAATTCATTTGGACTTAAAACTGCCCCAACTTTATAAAATGCATAGTCATATGGCCTTTTGAGTGCATGTACACAATCTAAAAATAGAAAGACATGTAAATTGCAGTCAAAATAAAAATACTGTTAAAAAATAATAAATATTACTACGGACTGTTTCAAAACAAGTAAATCTTGCCAAAAAATTTAATAAATCATTTGAAAAAATTAATATTGAGATTGCTAAACATAAAAATTATGTGCTAATAATTACTCATTATTATAGCTCAAAAGCGTGTGTTACAGTCTCGTTTAAATTACATCAAAACATCAGCAAATCATTTGAATAGCATTACTAGGACCCTGCATGTATTTAAAATTTGTTTAGATTATTTTTTTGTTATGTTGTTGATTAAAAAAAAAGTTTTGAAACAACGAAAGATATATCTACAAGGAAAATTTATTCAGCTGTAATGGAAAGTTTAAACTCAATTCTGATTCAAGAAAAGTTTTTAATATTACGAAAATCACGTTGCTGTTAAATATCAAGACTTCAGCGAGAGGCACCAGATTATATAATTAGTTTGGAATTCATCTGTCTATAAGAACGTGTTGGAATTTACGCTGCACTTGGTGGTTCATCAATATACCAACTATCAAACTTATGTCCTATGCTACATTACGAATAGATTACAAGCCCGCAGATAAATCTTGATTTAGCAGTAGCTTGGATTGCTTTAATTGCTGCAGAGATGCTACCAAATTTATCATACTCACATTGCATCACTTTGAGAGACATGCTTTTTTAAAATTTTTATTGTAAATATATATATACAAGAAACATTCTGGCTGTAGAAACTGGTTAAGAAAATTTATTTTGTTCATAAGGTGGCTAGTAGTCTTTTCAATGCAAATTTAATAAATTAAAATTTGATTAATAGCATCACATCACCAATGATGTTGGATCTTATTATAATTAGTAATTTTATTTAATTAAATATTAAAAAGATATGAATTAATTTTGTTTTATATTATTTTAATTTTAACTGCAATGACAAAGCAACTCTCCAAATACACAGTTGCTCATGTATTTTAAATACTGCATTAATTTGGTTTTGATTTATCTATAATGCCTATTTTCTCTCTTTCCTTTCACAGAACAAGTATTTAAAACTGACATACATTTGTATGTTTATAAATCCCGAGCTAGTGGAATTCTGTTTAGAAATAAATAAATAATGAGGGAAAGAGAGAATGCTAGTAGTGATAGAAAGGTCGATCACCAAAATACATATTATGTTATTTTGTTGATTAACGCTGTTACTCACTCACATGTCAAATGTGATACAGTTTTGGCCTGGAATGTTGCTGTTACCTCATTTCAACGCTGAAACACTGTAAACAAATAGGGTGCATGGTCAGAGAGGGCGAAAGAATGCATACCTACCAACTCTCATGATTTAGACCTGAGGCTCATGAATTTACCTGCAATCACACACCTTCACGCCCATATGATATTTCCTCACGATTTTCCAGATAATTAGCAAACTTTTGTTTTCATATGTTTTACTGTGCCGAGAAATAGCAATAACGTTACTTGTGATATTGTGGCCTTAAGTGAAGTAGTTAAAATACGTACAACTATTAAAGTTTGCTTTGCTGTAACGTGGCAACGTGCATGTAATTGTTTTTGCGACAACCGTATCAACAAGTATGTAATGTAGATTTTGTAGGCCATGGCTACAGCACATGTGCAGATATATGAATATACGGAATGATTTGAACCAACACACAAAAATCGTTATTCATCTTTGGATGCCAGATTTTTGTTGTAATAATTTTAATGAATGATACAGTAGTTAAATTTTGATTACGTACACCGGAAATCAGAGGCACCAGAAATCAAATCAACTTTAAACAAAACATCACACCATAGCCCATCACATCCTTTGTCCATTCCATATCTCTAGTCTAATATGTTGCACATGTACAGTAGTCTCGCCACAATCAANGTTGCACATGTACAGTAGTCTCGCCACAATCAAGTTTGTACTTTGTTTTGTTCTGCTGTTCCGTTTCCAGTCGTTCGTTAAATAGTGGTAGTTACGGGTTAAGCTGGTTCCACAATACAGGAATGCGTTGCGGTGCCATGGGCGGCGTGAAGACCTATACTTACTGTTTCACAATTGAGCAATGGTCTGTCGGTGACGGATGCCATCTGAGATGGTGCTGCTATCTATTTCATGGGTGAAAATTACATTTTCAGACCTCATGAATGTAACAAAAGACACACGAAAAACACTGATACTATGTATTAAGTGGGTAGAAAATAAACAAAGTAGTATGAACGCAGTGTGCAATGAAAACTACACAGCAACATACAGCGAGAACGAGACACACATAAGACGAAGGAGAATTATTTTGATTTTAATAGATCATTTTTATGAAATTGTACATATGTATAAGAAGCTTTGTCTTCTATTTTGTACATCCATGTAGCAACAATAAAAATACAAATACAAAAATGTTGGTGTAAACACAATAGTCATTTTCAAAATGTAAACAAATATGTGTTTTTATTCTCCTTGTAAACAAATACTTCTTCTCCATCGCAGGCTATCGCTGGCAGTCGCAACACAAGAATTTTGCGCAAGGTACTTGTTGCCAATGCACTGCGACAGGCTGCTGCTTCATCCTGATTGACTATAGCAACGCAATGCATCACAGAATTGTGGAACCAGCTTTAGTTACGCTACACATATCTGTGCAGTTTATATTTTAAAAATCGTAATAAGTGCTTTGTTAGAAAGTGAAAAATATGTCTGACAAAAACGTTAGTAAACAATACAAAACAAGTTTCAGTAAGACTTATAGTAACGAGTTACCATAGATTATTGAGTCACGCGAAGGAAGCAATTTTGTATGGTGTGCTGTTCTGATTGTTTAGTCTCACACAGTGGTGAGGAGATATTCTCAAACACATCAAAACGAAAAAAAAACAAAGAAAATATTAACTGTGTTATTTTAAACAGGAAGCTAAATTTTGTGGTGAACGGTGGTCACAGTGTTAAACAGGCAGTGTTTTTTTACATTGTTCATTGCTGAACACAATTTACCACTAACGTGTGCTAATCATGTGGAGCCACTATTTAGGAAAATGTTTCGAGATAGTGTAATTGCAAGGATATATAGTTCTGCAAGGACAAAAACTGCTGCGATAAAGGGAGAAATTGAGAATACTTCGCACCTGGATCTCGTATCAACACTACAGGATACTTCTTTATCTGTCGCAACTGATGGCAGTAATCAAAATGATTCTAAACTTTATCCAAAAGTAGCGACTTTCCCATGACAAGGAAAAGCCCAAAATTCAAAGTAGGCTGTTGGCAGTGTCAGTTTTGGGAGGTGACTCACCGGGTTTAAACATTGGTAATCGTTTGCTTGATAACCTCAAAAATAACCTCATCACACTTTCTAACAGTTTAGCATTGAGTGCTGACAATGCCCAAGTAATAGTTGGTCATAAGAATGGTATAGCTGTTGTTTTGAAACATGAAATTGAAAATTTGATTGTTATTGTTTGCCATGCCATCTGATAAATTTGTGTGCTGAGAAAGCTGCTGCTTGTCTTCCTGCAAAAGTTGATGAGATTTTGATAGACACAGTCTTCTATTTGAAGAAGAGTGTAAAAAGAAAAGAAAAATTATAAGTGTAAATACTAGAAAAGTACTAAAACTTGAATGCATACGGTGGTCTCTTTGGGGAAGTGCTTACCTAGGCTGATGGAACAATGGCAGCCATTAACCAATTTTTTCATGGCAGAATGTAAGCCCAATTCTTCATGCGAAAGTCAGTGCACACTTCAGAGCTACAAAATTCCCAAGTTCAAAAGTTGAAAAACTGACGGTGAAATCTAAGGGGTGCAGCAAGAAAAGTTTTCCTCAATGTGAGAATGCATCATATATAAACAAGGATGGTGAACCGAAGACACATGATGTTTCTACTAAATTTGTCCCTCAACCTAGTTTTTCAAAGAAACGAAAGTTAGAAACAGCTTTGGGCAACACAAAAAACATAAAGTTAGGCTACAGGCCTAATGTGAAGAAAACATTGGCCAATGCATCTGTAGAAAAAGTCCATCAGCACAGCTTTCTAGAGAGGAAAGGTTTTTTCATGTTCTTATCAAGTGAACTGAATAAATCATTTTGTGTGTTTATTATAAATGTAATTCCTTTGTTTGAGAGAAATAAAGTATTGCTACAGTCATGTGAACCTCACATTCATAAATTAAAATCATTTCTGTGGGATCTTTTGACTGACCTGCTGTCTAAATTTGTCATTGCTGGTGAGTTAAATCATTTGAGTCATTTTTGGACATTAATTATCACATTCACAGCAATCAGAAAAGTGTTTCTGATTTGGTGATTGGAAGTGCTGCACTCAAAACAATAAGCAAAGTGGATGCTGAGCGGACCAAGATATTTTACAGTTGTGTAAGGAAGTATTATGTGGCTGTATGTGACTACATTATTTACAAATTTCCTCTAAAATGTGAATTTCTGACTCCTGCATTCCTAGGCATCATTTTCTAGTGAGGTATTTTGTAAACAAATTTCCAACCCTTTTGTTAGAATAATAGAAGTAAAGCAGACGACACTTCGTTTAACACTGATGTAGTTTAATGGACAACCAACAGACAAGTAACTGACATCGCTCCGTGGTCTCGAGTCCGCCACGGAGTAATGACGTAATGCAGTGTTGCCAAATGAAATGTACAATAAAATAACACGCCTCCTTACATTTATATGGCAACACCAAAACACACAAAAACAAAACAACTTCACTATGTTATTAAAACTATACCTTAACTATATCTTAACTTACTATACCTTATTTTATTCTTTTACATTTAACATTTCTCTGAATTTAATGAATTTTACATTTCCTAATGCTTTTGTACATATATCTGCAATATTATTTTCTGAATCTATCTTTACAACATTAATATTTCCTTGCTTGACACTCTCATGTATAAAATGATAATGAACCTCAATATGTTTAGAATTCTT
>NQII01002246.1:352276-368358 GCA_002778355.1 Clitarchus hookeri | reverse complement strand
GCTTCCACGGCCTACCACTTCGCTGGAACTCATTCCCAGATGACAGCCTACCCACACTCACCGCTGAGTTAAGTAGAGAATTCGTCCAAAGAAGCCCCACTCAACCACGAATTCGCCCAGTGAATACGAGTAAACAAATTATGACAGTACCACACCTCAAAAGTTTTGATGTTGTGTATTTGTGAATATATACTAGACAATATATTCGTACTTCAAAATACAACAGTGATAGTCTACCTCATTATAATACCCGCAACCTCCAAGCACTTTTTAGTCGGTGCCTGGAGGACATTAACTCTGACCAGATAAGCCACCATGTCCTCGACAGTGGCGGTACCTGCGTCAAAGTTATTATATTTGTATTGGAGAGGCTCTTTAAATTAAACCCCAGCTAAATTATATATAAAGTTTTTTCATACATCTTATTTTGTATTAAGGGAAAGATTAATGAATTTTTAAGGCATTCTAATTATAGTACTAAATTTTTATTTTAAAATGTAAGAATTTGTGTTAATTTTTTATAGTATTTGTTTGTCAGTTGCATAGAGGTTGACACTTGTTTTTCAGTTGCATAGAGGTGTTAAATGCAGTTGAATTTATTTTACATTGCAAATTGTTATATTTTGATAAGTCTTCTGAGAGAGTAATTGCAGCAAATTTAATTAGGTAATTATTGAGAATAGGGCTTTTCTAAAAATTAAAGAAAAAATCACAGAAAGTGGTATATTTCAACTCTACTAATTACACAGAACATGAATTTACTAGGGGCATTAACTTATTAGCAATATAAACCACAAATACGGTAGTGGGGAGGGCTATGAAGACCAGAGAAATTGTGGGGTAAAATCACTAAAAATATATCCACAAAAAATACAAAAACACCTCAATTTAACATTTGTCCACCTAATTTCATAATACATACCCACCTAACCTAACTTTACCTAATCCCATGATGAGTGAATCACTATTTTACATTTTTAATCTAACATAGGATTGTAGGGTTTTAATGTAACCTAGGATTGTAGGAATTTAATCTAACCTACAATTTTATTCTAATCTAGGATTTTTGTGTTTTAAAGTAACTGTAAAACATACCAGACGTATATGAATAAACTCACTTATGTAAGTGGCGGGTACAGTTCCACTGTCCTCGGTCAATTCAACTACCGTCGGCATGACTTGCACCTTACCTCACTCGACAAAACACCATGATCTACTAAAACGTCCAACTAACACCCGTCACATAGACGACTGTAACGCACAGAAGCACTCGTACTTGCGCCCTCCATTCTTAAATCACGTTGTGCAGAACCCATTTGTGTTACTTTTGTGGGTTTCCTTCAGAAGCCGCTATTCTCTATAATTACCTTTCATTCTTTTTGTACATGTTGTCACGGTTGAACATTTGGTATGTCTTTGAGATTAAGAATGGTTTTCAGCTGTCCCCTCATCATAGCAAGTAACTTTTAGGGCTCAGAGAGTCAAGATTTGGAAAAGTTGCACCATTATAAATTTTAAAGACACCGAAATAATTGTTTATGCTAAATTATGTTGATTTTGAGTGTTTCTATGGCAAGCTTTGGCGAAGGGTCACCATCCATTTCCGTGGTTCGCCTTCACATGCGACACATTGGCCCAAGTCTCATAAACTGTAACGTCTGAAGTTGTATTTTTGCAATTTAATTTTGAAGATACATTCAAATTTGTGACATAAAGTGATAATTTTCTTACCATAACCTCTACCCAGAGGAAACTGAAGTTTTGAGAAATCATGTGTCTGCTAGCCAAATTTTCAGTAAGATTTTAATCAGAAATGATTATGTTCTAGTCTTGCCATCTTGAACTACAGAATATTTAAAGTTTTAACGGTGTGCAGCCTAAAATCAGTTTTTTTTAGAGAGGTCTTTCTTTAGTAATTACATGTTTTACAGATGGATTAATCATAGTTAACTTCATTAAGGGCAGCATCATTTTTTCTATTCAATATTTTTTTTTGTGTTCTCATTATAAATGTGTTTGAATGTTTATGGCGTTCTTTGTTTTGCGGGATGTGATGATGTGTGTTTGTTGGTGTCATACCCAAAGCAATTTTCGCCATTTATAACTGCAGTTTACATTTGACACGTCGCCACATCACACACCGGAGTCCGGTAGGGAGAGCTAGTCCCGGGACTGCCGAGGTACCCACATAGGGGCTGGTAGGTACCCGGAGGAGGTGGGATAGTAAACACACAGAGGCAGGGAGCACAAACACACTGCCGAGTTGATGTAAGGCATGTCGTAGGTTAGCGGGTCTCCCCGTACCGAAGCACTGGCATCCCCACGGGGCTAACTGCCATCACCATCAGTGTAGTGGGACTGCCATCGCCAGTCTCAATAAAGCACGGCTAATCAATTAGTTCTCATAGGGCTACTTAATAATAATCACAATGTATGACAGGCCACGCTCACTTATTACAAAGTCTTGGGATACTTAAACATAGCCGGTTCATTTGTTTGAAGATGTAATAAATGAAATTATATGTCCGTCTATTTATAATCTTACATTAGCGAGAGTTACAGTTGACGTTAAATTAGGTAACTGTATTCAAAATAACGTATTTAAGGAAAAGAATTGCTGATGAAATATTTGTCTGCAGGCCAGTCTTGATAGTAGTGGACCGCGGGTTTCATGCGGGCTAGTAATTGTACTAGAGGAAGGCTGTGTAGTGAAAGGCCCAAGTCAGGTTCCCAACTAGAAGGGAGCTAACGGAGCTATCCAGCCTGGGGGTTTGCCCCTTTGCGCATCCACACAACTGCAATTTCCAAAATGTCCGCAGGGTGAACTCGACAGATGCTATTGATAATGGACCAGTTTCAAAGAAAGATGATGAATTGTATGAGCACAGGTTATTGAGGATGTTATTTATGACCGTAACATGTACACGTTCCTCCATGATGTACTATCAACATATTTCAGTATTGCTGGACTCACGAAGAATGAAATAGTTTGTCCATGAGAGGCCAAAATTGTGTCCTGCCGACTTTGTAATGGCTATGAATATTGAAGGTCTATTAACATTTAGCTGTGTATTTATAGGACACTGTTGCTAGACCTGGTACTCGTACACAGTGAGGAAAATTAAGAAATGTACTGTAATTCAGAAAATGTAAACTTAAGTTTGCATTGGCTGTCTGTCACAACGTATGTTGTCGCGTCCTGTCCACAGCAGTGTCGGCCATACTTGTACATAGCATTGTAGTTGTACAGGCTGGAAAGGACTGTCTTTCCTCGGACTGATCTGGCGGCTGCTGTCGTAAAAGAGGTTATATTCAGGCTCCTGCAGTTTGCTTGTTCGTAACTATTTAACTGGCAACTTGTTCTCGTGGCGAGGTAGTGTGCTGTTTTCTAATTGCGAAACTAATGTTTGGAATACTAATTATATGATATGTTAATGTCAGGAATTCTGCAAGAACTAAGAAAATGCAAAACTCAAATTAGATAGGCAGAAGTTGTAAACTTCACATTAATTGCAGTAAAGATAATTTATTTGGATGAATTAATTTTATTATGTGACCTGATAATAGAATTTCCTGAAGTGTTGTTAAATCTCAAAGTTTGTAAATCCACTTAGGCCTCCTACATGATTTGTAATGCGTTGTAGAACTCTGTGTTCAGGAGAGAGCATAAAATCTCTCTAGGATTTTATTGGCTCAAACCAAGTAAAGTCACATCTATCTAAGTTTCCTGCAGGTAAAACTTTTTCCGCTCAATTTTCTGTTTTAGTTTGAATACGACCATTATTCACAGAGTCCTCCATCTTGTTTTCCTTCGCAGTGAGAACTGTTTCCATCTCTTCCCAGAGTCGAGCACTTGTCTCCTACATTAGCATACAGCTGATTGGCTATTCATGTCGACTATGGGACCTTTATAGTTTTTGTAGTTTGTTTTCCCATGTTAGCATTGTCTGTCTTCCAAGGGTATTCAAATTTAGTTTTTTTTTTTTTTTTTAGCTTTGGGAAGGGGACTGTTGGACCATTGTATGGAGTTCTATTCATCCAATGTTTTGTGTGTGAATATGAGACAATTATATGGACAAAAGCACACGCCACTCCCAGCATAATAGTTACAGTTTCTGACAGACCTCTGAGGTCAAGGTCTCTGGGTGCTGTGAGAATCCTTTACTTCACTGAAGTTGACTAATGTTTTAACTACCCTCAAAATTGTGACTGTAGTAAACCAGAACGTTTCTGGGATGTATTAGGACAGTTGTAAACTTATAAATGTACCGTTAAGTGTCGACTCAACTTTTCCAATGATAAGAGTATTGGTTTAGATAATACTGTATTTCATTAGGTCAGTGGTTTTTGCAACGTCATAAATGATGTTAAATATTTGAATTTTCTCTTGTAGTGCACATGGACGAGATAATTTACTAAGTTGGCGCAATGACGAAACGGTTTGAGTTCAACTGGCACATCCCCGTTCCTGAGCCGTTGGTTCAAGGGTGTACGTTCGACCGCTGGACGGAAGAGAAAGACTCGACAGACCTGGAGACAGGATGTTTGTTCAAGGTCGACGAATACGGCTTCTTCATCTACTGGAAGAGCGAAGGACACGTGAGTTGGCAATACTTTGCAGTTGTGCATCTTCTTGTTTGCGGTTTGTCTGTTACGATGATGCGGCCACGTCGTAGGAGCTCACTGTTCTTGTCATTTTGTGTGCGTGCAGGATGGAGATGTCATAGAGTTGTGCCAAGTGAGTGACGTACGGGCTGGCGGCGTGCCCAACAAGGTAAGACGGGAAACGTTGTTACATCTTCAGCTTTTTGCATGTACAAGTGGGGAAGAAACATTTATCGGACACACATGGAACATAGGATAGGCAGGTGGTACTCTATTTGGTGTTTGCATTTGGACTTAACACTAGGTTTACCAAGCCATCAAATTAATGGTCTTCTTTTTTTTTTTATTGTTGCTCCATTTATGTTACTTTGAGGAAAGAGAAACCTTTAGACATTTAACCATTGTTATATAGTATCACAATACACTCAGAAAATAATTTTCTGATTTGTTGTTACAGACTTACTGCATGTTATAACTAGATGCGNTAACCATTGTTATATAGTATCACAATACACTCAGAAAATAATTTTCTGATTTGTTGTTACAGACTTACTGCATGTTATAACAAGATGCACCAAGCCATCACACTGACTGTCTTGAATGTATAAGAAATACAAGAGGACAAATTTGTCTAATTAATTCCACCTTCTCAACAGTATCTTGTTCCAGGATGTTGCGTTGTACTTTTCATGCAATTCGTCCATGACTGTAATGCGTTATGCAATATTGTTTACCTTCANCAGGATGTTGCGTTGTACTTTTCATGCAATTCGTCCATGACTGTAATGCGTTATGCAATATTGTTTACCTTCAAATATAAATGTAAATTATATATCTATTGTTTACTTTACAGAAAATTTTCCATTTTCATCTCACGTGCTGATCTGAAAATCACGGGGCTGTGTGCTGTGATTTGTATCGGAACATTACGGGTCAGCAGGGGTGGAAACAATGATCACGGACTGTGAACACTACAGCGTATAATTTCTTGGGGCAGTACAGTCGAACACCCTTCTTGCAAGTCTCCATGTCTTACCACACAATGTTGATCAAACAAGATCGAAATTACTCTACGAGACCTATAAGCTGTGGTCTTTGCAAGGCCTTTGTGCCATCAACCACCCTGCGACTCTCGTACATTTTTAAATACAGTTTTGAAAGCACGCAACTACGTTAGAGATTGTTAGATGTGTATCCAGTATGTTAGAGATTGTTAGATGTGTATCCGCTATGGTTTCACAGGACCAAAAACTGCTGTTCAACCTTCAGCAGAAGCATGGAGAAAACCTGGAAGAGAAGTCTCTGACGATATGCAGCGGCACCGACTATATAAACATAAACTACCAGCACGTCGTCTGCCCGGACACGGAGACAGCCAAGGTGAGTGCTTGCCGAGCTTATCAATGACATCTCAGTTGCATTTTCTATTTACATCAGTTTAATTACTTACTGTATTTCACACACNCAGGATGTTGCGTTGTACTTTTCATGCAATTCGTCCATGACTGTAATGCGTTATGCAATATTGTTTACCTTCAAATTAAATGTAAATTATATATCTATTGTTTACTTTATAGAAAATTTTCTATTTTCAGCTCACGTGCTGATCTGAAAATCACGGGGCTGTGTGCTGTGATTTGTATCGGAACATTACAGGTCAGCAGGGGTGCAAACAATTATCACGGACTGTGAACACTACAGCGTATCATTTCTTGGGGCAGTACAGTCGAACACCCTTCTTGCAAGCCTCCATGTCTTACCACAGAATGTTGATCAAACAAGATCGAAATTACTCTACGAGAGCTGTAAGGCCTTTGTGCCATCAACCACGCTGCGACTCTTGTACATTTTTAAATACAGTTTTGAAAGTACGCAACTACGTTAGAGATTGTTAGATGTGTATCCACTATGTTAGAGATTGTTAGATGTGTATCCACTATGTTAGAGATTGTTAGATGTGTATCCAGTATGGTTTCACAGGACCAAAAGCTGCTGTTCAACCTTCAGCAGAAGCATGGAGAAAATCTGGAAGAGAAGTCTCTGACGATATGCAGTGGCACCGACTATATAAACATAAATTACCAGCACGTCGTCTGCCCGGACACGGAGACAGCCAAGGTGAGTGCCNTCTGACGATATGCAGCGGCACCGACTATATAAACATAAACTACCAGCACGTCGTCTGCCCGGACACGGAGACAGCCAAGGTGAGTGCTTGCCGAGCTTATCAATGACATCTCAGTTGCATTTTCTATTTACATCAGTTTAATTACTTACTGTATTTCACACACACAAATCATGACACTGTGGTTTTATTTTTATCTTGTAAAATTAGTTTTCTGTGTCAGCTTACGATGGTGGGAATGTGTGTGTATTGCACACTTCGTAAAATACTGTGGTTGACAAGAATGTGCAAAGTGATGTTAAGGGTAATTTTTAATTTTTCTTCTAATGTGAGGATATATCATACAGCATAAAAGCTGAGACGTAGACTCTGTAAAAAAATTTTTTGGCATTATACGCATGTTTGTATTTGCATTAACTGAACTGTGATTTCTTTCATGTGTGAATATAGAAAAAAATCCATCATGCTTTTATTGGCTGTTGTGTGTAGGGGATCAAAACTCTGAATTTAAGATAGTTGGTGCAAATGAACTTTTCTGCAGTGTTCACAAACAAATGTATTGTACAGATACAACAGTGCATTTTGTACTTACTTTAATCTCTACTTACGATATACATTTGAGTTTCAATTTTTTTAGTTCGTAATGCATACTGGTTACTGGCTAGATGGAGATTTTTGGACATTCGCCATTGCGATGCAGATGTCCGTCATGGAAAAACCAGACCGAACACGAAAAAAATACTTAAATACCTACGGACATCCGTAGGTTATTTGTGTTACTTAAGTATTTTTTTTCGTGTTCGGTCTGGTTTCTGCATGGCAATGGCGAATGTCCATAAATCTCCATCTAGTCATTCACCCCCATTGCACTATTCATTCAAAGACCACATACTGGTGACTGTCAGTAGACTGATGAAGCATACTGAATGTTGCATGCTACAGTAAAGGTACATTTCTTGAAACCATTAAGCAAGACAACACTAACAGCACCTCTCCTAAAGCACCCACACAGTTGCGAGTAGTTTTCCCCGGACTTAAGATGCATGTTGGTATAATTAAATTTTAAATGTGACAAACTTCCAGGCGCATTGAAATGTAATTTTGCCAACAACCAGGCGCGTAGTAAGTTATGACGGAGATCCCTCCCACGTGGATGTTGGCCTGTTGTGGTTCGGTGTTTGGTGTCCTAGCGATGCCACCTTGCCTTAGCACGGAAGGTGAAGCCCGGTTGTAAGCCATCACCACATCATTATCAAATCCTAACCGGAAAAAGGTTTAGGAACTGCTATCTCCTTGTTATTGGTATTGGCTCGCGCTGAAGGCTGAAAGTGCCAGACAATCAACGGAAAGAGGGCTAACTGAGGAGCCATTTAGCACACCACCTTAACAAACCCCACCCCCTCCCCTCAAACATTATATTGTAAAATATTATAAATATGCATATTTTCAGCATAGTGAAATTTATATATTTTTGTATGTGACCTGTTTAAATATTGATGAATTAATGATGTTTTTTTGTGTTTCTGTATTGTGTTTCCCATTTTTTTATAAACTTCTAATTTTCATCTTTTTCTTAATTTCATTATTAAATAATGTGAATTGTGTTTTTGCTTTGACAGATCTGGTTAGAAGGTCTTAGAAAAATCACACACAATGTCAAAGCAAATAACGTTTGTCCCATGACGTGTTTAAAGAAGCAGTAAGTTTTTTTCAAAATGAAATAATTTCACAAGTTGATTTTTGCCTGCCTTTATTGTTTTACAAGTGTGCTCTGCATCCAATAGATGTAATATTTTGTCTGTGTGTATCTTAATTTTGTTGTAGTTTTCTGTCGTTAGTTGGTGTGTAGTAAATTTGTTTTTTAGGAGAGCATGAGCATGTTTTTATACATCTCAATGCAAATTATGTTTACTGTGATTTGTTTGAATTTTTTATTAATGTAGTGTTGCGTAAGTGCATTATTTCTAACAAGAACAAACATGTAGCGTGTGTTGGTTTGTATAAAATAAACTTTGGAAGCTGATCAACGCTTTAAATGTTGACTGGAAAAAAAATCACTTTTTTTTAATATTAAAAGACGTGCTCATTGTATAAAAGGTTGTGCATTATGCTAGGAAACTAGAAAAATGTATTTTACATTATGTACATTGGAATAATCAAGCATTTGAAATGTTGGAAGAGGAGCAAGGGTGACCGCATGTGTGTGTGGCCGTTTGCGCAACGCCAACTACGTATTTCACTTATTTAGACGACGAAATGACCATACTTTAGACAGCTTGGCATCGCAAAACAAAAAATTTATTTTTGTGAACACACTTTATGAACTTCTGAAAAATCACAGTCGATTGAATACTTTTTACCTACCCCTCTTCAATTTGCCTTTATACCAGTTGTGTATCATTTTGCCAAATGCAAAAATTTGTATTGCAATGGATTGAAGAATTAATGTTCATCCGGTTAATCAGTTAACACTCACAAATGATTACAAATACAGTTCCAATATTGTACCTGTATGCTAATTTTTTACTTCAATATTGAAAAAAATAAATAGTTTGAACTACAGTGTACATTGGACAGGGTATAGAGTAAAAGGCAGTCGTGCCATGTGGACATGGTGCCAAACACTGGCATCATGTCAGCAGAGGTCTTCTGTGCGTTGCTAGCCAGCCTCCAGGACAAAGGATAGTCGAGTCTAGACTCGAGTGTGCAGTGGTGAAGATGCAGGGCAATGCTGACCCGAGAACAGGATGCTGCGTGGCGCCCAGCGACTCGTAACTGAATTACGTTTACTAATTATGGGGGTAAATGAAAAGCGAGGGTGGAGAGGTCTGGGCGGTTCTTTAACAGCAGGATCTTGAGAGCCAATTAGGATACAGCAAGAGGCGAGTGTGGAGCAGCACTGGAATGCAATGGTGGGGGGGAACGGGGGATCCCCAAGAAAACCAGCCGACCAGTGNTTTTTTTTAATATTAAAAGACGTGCTCATTGTATAAAAGGTTGTGCATTATGCTAGGAAACTAGAAAAATGTATTTTACATTATGTACATTGGAATAATCAAGCATTTGAAATGTTGGAAGAGGAGCAAGGATCTCCGCATGTGTGTGTGGCCGTTTGCGCAACGCCAACTACGTATTTCACTTATTTAGACGACGAAATGACCATACTTTAGACAGCTTGGCATCGCAAAACAAAAAATTTATTTTTGTGAACACACTTTATGAACTTCTGAAAAATCACAGTCGATTGAATACTTTTTACCTACCCCTGTTCAATTTGCCTTTATACCAGTTGTGTATCATTTTGCCAAATGCAAAAATTTGTATTGCAATGGATTGAAGAATTAATGTTCATCCGGTTAATCAGTTAACACTCACAAATGATTACAAATACAGTTCCAATATTGTACCTGTATGCTAATTTTTTACTTCAATATTGAAAAAAANACACTCACAAATGATTACAAATACAGTTCCAATATTGTACCTGTATGCTAATTTTTTACTTCAATATTGAAAAAAAAAAATAGTTTGAACTACAGCGTACATTGCACAGAGTATAGAGTAAAAGGCAGTCTTGCCATGTGGACATGGTGCCAAACACTGGCATCATGTCAGCAGAGGTCTTCTGTGCGTCGCTGGCCAGTCTCCAGGACAAAGGATAGTCGAGTCTAGACTCGAGTGTGCAGTGGTGAAGATGCAGGGCAATGCTGACCCGAGAACAGGATGCTGCGTGGCGCCCAGCGACTCGTAACTGAATTACGTTTACTAATAATGGGGGTAAATGAAAAGCGAGGGTGGGGAGGTCTGGGCGGTTCTTTAACAGCAGGATCTTGAGAGCCAATCAGGCTACAGCAAGAGGCGAGTGTGGAGCAGCGCTGGAATGCAATGGTGGGGGGAACGGGGGATCCCCAAGGAAACCAGCCGACCAGTGGCATTGCTCTGCACGATTCCCACTTACACAAACTGGTGGTGAGCGTGCCCGGAAATTGAGCTTGGTTCGCCTTGGATGAAACTTAATAAGTGAATTCCTAGAACCATAGTTTTTAGTCTACTGATTACCNAATTGAGCTTGGTTCGCCTTGGATGAAACTTAATAAGTGAATTCCTAGAACCATAGTTTTTAGTCTACTGATTACCAGTCTCCCTTCTTAGTCACTTTGCTGCCAGGACTAAAGTGATAACCAGGTGGCGACGTCTTCCCAGGTGGATGTAGTGAACAACCCTTCTTACAGAAACTAATTTCGGTGGCCACCAATGTTGAACATTACATGTTCATTTTGGGGTTAAAACATAGACATGCTTTTTGTAAATTGCTGCCAACATTACTTGAGATATCCCAGCCAGTATTAAAAGTAAACTGGGTGCAGTTAGGGTGTTTTTTTTTCCTTTGAAGGTTGATGTAGAAAGTGCTGAAGTTAGCACAAACCAGTTACACCAATATTGGTACAGCATGCTTGCTTTTTGTGTCATGATTAATTTGATTGGTGGGAAATCCGAGAGATGATATATGAACCAATGAAGGTTGTTACAAATTAAGAGAGATAAAAAGTGTTGCTTTTCACAAACTTTAAAAAAAACATGCACGAATGATATAACTGGCTGTGGCTTTGCAGAAAGCTTTCTTTTGTGGGGCCTTGACTTTTTGATCATTTAATGCATTGCGTTCTAGGCAGTTCCATGTTCTTTAGAGGGCNGGGGGGGGGCTGCGAAGGTTGCCACAGCCATTACTCTGAGCTAAACTCGGCTGCGTGCCACCCATGTTTGTTTACACATCTGCTCATTTGATAGTTCTGCCGGGTCGGCTGGTGTATGTGAATGGCACACTGCATCTGTGCAGAGCTTGAAAGTGAAGCTTGAATCAAAATACACTCACGACCAAGCTGTATCTTGAACTTTGAAAGGAGAGAGATGTTTGTGGTGGGGGCAAGCCTTTGTGCTTGGTATTTTCAAGGGCATTTGAGAAATGTGTTTACTCTTCTAGTTTATGACCTATATTCTTGGACACCAGTTTGTTAATGCAGAAGCTGGTTACATGTATGAAGTCTCTTTAATAATTAAATGTGTATTTTTGTATAAATTAAATCTTGAGTTTTAGAAAAATTTTGTACTCTTCCAGTATTGGCAGTATGTCAAATGTTTGTCATAATTTCATAATGAATTATAAATAAATTTCTTGGTGGCTTGTAGCTAGAATCCTTCAGAATTTATAAGCAGATGTTGCTTTGTATTGTATTCATCCACAAGGTAACTGCAAGTTCTCCACAAGCTAGGTTATTGGCTTTTGATTTGTGTTGTATGGATTTCAACATCAGATGTTGATAAGGGAGGTTTATTTAAATTAAACAAGATTAATAAATTGTGCATAATTTAAAATTGAATAACTTCTCTTGGGGTTTCATTTGGTAGAAAATAATTAACATATTCATGTTCAGTAGAGAAACATGGAAAATGAATTGAGGTGAAATATGTTCCGAGCTAGTATCTGTGTTGTGTGTCCCTGCTGCGTGCCATTTGTGGGCGGCCTTGAGTCGAGCTGTTTCTCAGGGTTGCCATCACAGCCGACCCGCACGCAGCACTCTGTTAATGCGTGTCTGCTCTTAAATACACCAATGGAACTGCTGCAGGTAGTCGCCGGTGGATTTCAGTAATTGGTGGTCGAGGTCAGGGGCATCACAACCTTTCTCAAATTAGGTGAGGGTGCAGGGCAATGTCTGGTGCTGGATAAAGCATTCTCCCAACATTTATTTATAAAACAATTATGTCAGTGCTTGCACGGACATGTTGCTTTTTATCTATACCCAAAATACTTGTTATACCAGTACAAACATGTTGTATAACATAATATAGTGATGTTTAACTTTATTAAATATCTAGGTAAAGCATAAAATTCTAAAGGTACTATATGGGAAGGCTTTGGTATCCTTAGTGTGATTGGGGGGAGGGAAAATTCCTCCCTTTCACCGCTTCCTCTCCGGACACCCGTGTTTGAAGGCCCTTTACTAGAGCATTCTGTATAATGTCTGTAACTGTTGGATATCTCGAGGCTGGGTTTTGTTCGTAGCTGTGGTTGGTAGTATGTTTCCAGTTGAGACTTGGGTTTCTATGTGCTGTTGTACCGGCGTGGGGAGATTGCCAGCTGTGTTTGGCGTGGAGTAGGTACAGAGTTATGGCATCGCCACAGCTGGTGACGCAGGTGTAGAAGTTGTCTGTTCCGACGATGGCAACGCCTGTGGGTGCTTCCTGATTGGCCACGTGATGGTGTTTCGGTTTCTGCATTTTTTTGCCAGCCACTTGGTGTTTGAAGGTGTGTGGTAGCCCTTGTTAAATACGTGTAAAAATGTAATGGCCTTAATGAATACGTATAAATTCATGTGTGTGCATTCGTTAAATGGAATTGGAGGAATAGGGTGCATGCCTCAAGAGGAAGGCAAAGTTGTATTTTACTAGGTGTTAATTTTAGATTTTGTGTAAATAAATACGTGAATATGATAGCTGCTTCTCGTGTGTAAGTAAAGTTAACATGCCTAGTTAATCGGTACATTTGATCGTCTGGGTGTGGGCCCACAGTTTATCTTTTTGTATATGTGGTGTGTAATCCATAAATTGTATGAAACCGAGAAAATCTAATACATTGTAGTTCTAACAACTGCAGTTGGGAAATATTACAAAACTGTTCATTGCTTTTTATGCACATATTTTTTCTTTTTTTGAAGTGTTTCATGAATTTAGATTGAAGTTTCTGCTTCCATGTGCTACCTAATAGTGCGTACAGCTTAAGTTAAAAAAATTTTATTTGAAAAGGGATTAATATTTTTTACTCTATGCTGTTTATGAATAGTAGTTCAGAAATATGTTACGTATTTGTATAGAAGTGTAAATTTCTGAATTGTTCTCCAAAATGCATTTTGAAAGTGGAAATGATATAAAAAAAATAAGCATTTCCATAATACTGTAATTTTTTATGTGGGAATTGTAAATAGTTTGTAAAAATGTACAAGGATGTGCGTTACACCCGTATCATAAGTATCGCACATGAACTGATAGTATCACCCAAGAAGACCTTCCACTCCCTTGCAAGGTCTCCAGTATGAAAAATCTCTCCAATGAGCTGGTCACCTTAACATTGTGTACAAGGTCACTTTTTGCCAGTTTTTAGTTGGGAAACAGCTGTATGTATCATTCACAGTTGCAAATATCAGCAGGACTGTTGCTTTTGCATGCATGAATTATGAATGTTGTTGTACTATCTTTAGTTTGTGTAATTTTTTTTTGGAACAAGTAGCGCTAACATTTTATTTTTGAAAGAGATTGGAGAATTGACTTGCACATACCTACACAAAAGCAAAATAGTATGCATGTATATTGTATAAGAAAAATGCTAAATCAGTTTGTTGCTAATATTGCATAGCTTTATTCATCAAAGGAAAACTTAACTTTCTAAAGCACAGAATATGATTTTGTACTGTTTACACTTTCGTTGACCTGGTATACAGTTGTGACCATGAAGATTATTTAAATGTTGGTGGTAAAATACATATAGTAATTACTTTTTTTGTAGTGTTTGGTACTTTTACAAGAATTAATCATTTGCTGGGACCAGTTAATTAGCTTTGTTTTAATTACGCTGTGCAAGCACTTTCTTTGCAGCGAGTGTAAGTGTCTATGCTTGTTGTTGCAAGTTGCAAGCGTATTCTCCAATCTTTCCATGTTGTTTGTGTTGTCTGTTTGTTGCATGTGGTGTTTACTGTACTGTAGATCTGGCAAGAGGGTTTGCGCAAGATCACGCACAACAACAAGATGAACAACGTTTGTGTGCGGACAAACCTCATGAAACAGTAAGTGTCCGGACGTTGGAAAGTGCAAGAATCTTCTGCCAGGAAAAAAAAATTTGTTGTGCTAATGCAACAGTTTGTTAAAGAGTTCAGTATTAATTTTTTTGTTATTTAGACTAAAAAAATTAATAAGAAACACAGTAACATTATCTTGCAAAGAAATAATTTTTTATTATTGGGGGAAATCTTTGCAGTACTTGATTGAATTATTGATGTTCATTTACTATAGGAGAGCGTTTGCGTAAACACATATGTGTAAAATGTACTTTTGTTCTTGCATCTAGCAGATGTAACTGATTCGGTTTAAGTAGTGACATTAAATCCAAAATATTGAGATAGTTGCATGTACATTAGAAAGAGGACGTGAGAGCATGAGAGAGACATATGTATTCATAAATAATGTAACTTTAGACTCCAGTGTTTCTAGTTTAGTCCCAAGCACGAGCAAGTTGAGTGTTTCTGACTTCTGGTCTGTAACTGTGTTTCTGTTGTATTTTGTGACGTTTTGAAAGACATTGCAGTCTCTGTTATTGCCACAAAGACAAAATGGACTGTAAACTGTAATTACCTCAGATGCGAAATTAAAACATTGATTGAAAGTGAGGCTGTCCGTTCGACACTACTCACCACCATGATTCTTCACGAACAACTGACTGCGTCCTCTCAGCGGCCCAGGGTTGCCAGTTCTGTGATCCAGCGCTGGCTGCCAACCGTGAAAACCAACCACGAGAGGTGGCAGCACTGGAAATGCAATATTGAATGTGTCCAGCACGTGGGGGAAGTCAGTAGACACGCCANCGTGAAAACCAACCACGAGAGGTGGCAGCACTGGAAATGCAATATTGAATGTGTCCAGCACGTGGGGGAAGTCAGTAGACACGCCATATTTGTCCAGTACACACACATACAGTCACTAACACACGAAAATGGAGTATTCACGTATTTGCAGGTTCAAACATTCTGCCCACCTTGAAATGCTCTCTTTCAACAATGGAATGGCAATGGACAAAGTTTCGCCACAGTGGAGGTGCGCACAGTTGCACTCGTCACGCCATCCTTCCATGGGTGGAGCTCCAGGACTTGCCCCAATGCCACAGTAGGGACAGAAGCCTTCCTTCCTTGAGTAGCACGAGTTGATTGGCCGCAAGCTTAGTGCCTTTGTCGTGCCACTTCTGCCGCTGTATGCAGGTAATCGCGGTGCCAGCGTTGCCAAACATCCTGTTGCAGCAGCTCTACAAGCTGCCATCAGTGCAGGCGATTGAGAGGGACATATCTGAGGCCAGCTTCAGGCAGAGTAACTAAGGGTTCAAGGGTCGGACAAAGGTCAGGTGTAAGGGCACCGAGATGGTTAGGATCACAACTCAAAGAGTAAAATGGCCTGGAATTCAACATCTCTTCCACCTGAACTAGCACAGTATACAATTCTTCAAACTTTAAGACCTGCTCTCCATTAGCCTTGCGGAGATGGGACTTCAAAGGATTTAGCTCCAGCCTCCCAAAGGCCTCTGAAGTGAGGAGCC
>NQII01002246.1:334721-352266 GCA_002778355.1 Clitarchus hookeri | reverse complement strand
GGGGGGGGGGTTGAAGTGCCAGTTGACACCAAGCTGGGACAATGTGTCCCTTACCTTCTATTGGTGAGAAGAAGAAGATGAAACCAGCTGCCTGAGTTTTGCTGTATGGGCAATACAAAGAACCAAACAATGCACTGTAAAATACACGAAAGGGTAAAATCAGGGTGTTTACAAACAATGGAGTTCCACTGTACATATTCTAGTTAGCTGTATGTAGAGCTCTGAAGTTTTGAAATGAGAGGAAAAACTTCTTCCAAAGGTAATTTTGTGTATTCAAGTTTTTTAACTTCATTCTTCTTCTAAAACTGTGATATATATTTTAGAAACAGCATGATTTTATTATTATGAATAATTTAATTTGCAGTAGGAAATTTAATTGAAATGTAGGTGTTGTTGAAGTTGATACAGTGCAGTATTTTTTCTAACCGTAAGTGGTATAACTTGAAGAAAACCGGCTGACTGGTTTTCCTTCATTTCCAGTTGGATGAGGCTGGGTTTCCTGACGGACGCGAGAGGAAAGATCCCTGTGAAAGTCGTTGCCAAGACCTTTGCTTCGGGAAAGACAGAGAAACTGGTGTACCAGTGCCTCTCTGAGTTGGCGCTGCCCAGTGGGAAGGTTTGTCAAACATTGTCCTTCCTGCTTTGCGTATCATTTAACTCTTAACCTTTTACACTGTCTGCTAAGAAGTGTACTTTTAAAATAAGTTTCTTTTGCTTGGTTCCTATCCCAGTTTCCCAACATGAAGCTGCCTGTTATTACATTTTCCTCTACGGAAGGTAAAAATGTTAATTTCTTAAATAGTTTTACATTCTGTTCTATACATATTGTTTTTTTTTTTTGTACCAAATTATAATACACTGGCGTAGGGTACTGTAAATGGGATATGTGCAGCCCATTAATACGTATTTGCAGCCATTTATACAATTTTCTTCGGTTTCTTCTGACTTGAAACAGCGTAATTGGACTAATTTTCATCATGTTTTGATTTTACATTTTAAGCATATATTATGCCAAATTATTTTAGGTCTGCATGTAAGTGGGAATTTACCCTTTTGAATCATTCAGATTTAATTGCCTTAAGTACCTTTGTGTTAGGAAGCAAAGGCCTTTTACATGTTGCTTTGGTATGCCAGTCTTCCCATTTCAATAACAATGGTAGAAATCTTAGTGATTACTNAAAGGCCTTTTACATGTTGCTTTGGTATGCCAGTCTTCCCATTTCAATAACAATGGTAGAAATCTTAGTGATTACTTGTTTATTTTCTTGCTGAACAATCATCACACATTCCAAAATCATTAATATATCACATGATGTTTCCAGAATGATGTCATTGAACCAACAGACTTCACTTTTGAGAAGNTTTCCAAAATCATTAATATATCACATGATGTTTCCAGAATGATGTCATTGAACCAACAGACTTCACTTTTGAGAAGTTCTACACACTCTATCACAAGCTTTGTCCTCGAAATGACATTGAGGAACTTTTCCAGTCCATGTGAGTTGCATAGAAGCAGATAAATATGATTTTTATCAACGTTGTTAGTGAAAGTTACTTGTTTTTTATAAATTTGTTATAACTTTTCTAATTTTTTATAACAGAACTCAAGGGAAAGCAGATGCTGTAAATATCGACCAATTTATCAACTTCCTCAATGAAAAGCAGAGAGATCCTCGTCTCAATGAAATCTTGTACCCTCTCTATGATGAGAAGCGAGCCAATGAGATTATACAGACGTACGAACAAGATGAGGCTGCTCGTAATGAGAGTAAGTTAGTGCCCAACATTTCATTTTACTTATTCCTGTTATTCATAAACTTGAGGTGAGGTAGACGGATATTTGTCTTTTGCATATGTCCGTAACATTAGCTCACAATTTGCTGCAGCGACATTGGTGTTTACTAGTGATGGGCGAGTTTGATATGTACAGCTTCGAGTCGAGTCAAGTTGTACGAAACTCGATTGGAGTCAAGTCGAGTCAAGTTTACGAAAGTAGAGTCAAGTCGAGTTCAGTATAACATTTTTTTNACGAAACTCGATTGGAGTCAAGTCGAGTCAAGTTTACGAAAGTAGAGTCAAGTCGAGTTCAGTATAACATTTTTTTGGTTAAAATTGAGTTTGCACCACAATTGTACGAGGGTACAACCGGGTACAAGGGTACAACCAGCGCAACTTTGGCGNACGAAACTCGATTGGAGTCAAGTCGAGTCAAGTTTACGAAAGTAGAGTCAAGTCGAGTTCAGTATAACATTTTTTTAGTTAAAATTGAGTTTGCACCACAATTGTACGAGGGTACAACCGGGTACAAGGGTACAACCAGCGCAACTTTGGCGNAGTTAAAATTGAGTTTGCACCACAATTGTACGAGGGTACAACCGGGTACAAGGGTACAACCAGCGCAACTTTGGCGGTTTAGTATTGTAAAATAATTGATTTGTGAGACACTAAAGGTAATTGCTAGGTACGAATATTTGTTGTTTATAACCTAAGGGCACCTAGACTCGACTTCCACGTTCAGTAGCTAGATGTCTGCTGTAAAAAACTTGACTCGAGTGACAAGTCTAAGTTTGTTGACTCGACTCTATTTTTCGAGACTCGACCCATCATTAGTGTTGGTTATCATTCCTTGCATACAGTCGACTCTCTTAGATTAAGACCCCTGGAATAACGACACTCAAAATAACAACCCTTTTATGGGGAACTATAAAAAAAATTTTCATTAACGACCCTGTCAAATAACTACCTTTTACCCAGGAACTGTGAAGAGTTTTAAAATCGAGAGTTGACTGTATATCCTTGTTGCATTAACTACTTTGTCAGGAGAACAGTATTAACATTTTGTAAACAGTTAGCTAGGTTTAATTTGAGCCGTGTAGTTTTAGCAGATGTGGAAGCAAAAGTTTTATATTTTGGTAAGTACATATTTCAGAAGTCTTCCAAGAATTTCATTTTTTTAAGATGAACAACAAATGTTAATTTAAGTAATTTTATTTTTAACAATTTTTTAGTCTCAGTAATTTTGAGTTTTTGCAATTTAAGTCTTATTGTTTTGAGGATATTTTAATCAGATTGTTTATTCAAGTCTCAGTTTCTCTCATCATATTGGATTTGCATATTTCTTAGTAATTTTTGTATTTAATCTGTTTGTTGACTTTTGAAAAAGTAAATCCTAAGAAAATACCCATAAAATTACCACTGCAGATTATATTCCCTTTCCATCAACAAAAAAACAAAACAAAAAAAAATCCCTTGATAAAAAAAATTCCTTAATATTATTTACTTTTGTCTTCCCCATTACAAATTACTGATACTTTCAACAATTTGAGTACTTTCAACTTAGTGTTATGTTGCAGGGAACTTCATTAAACTAGTTGGCAACATACTATTACTTCGTCAATGTTTTGAAAAGTGGACGCTGTAATATTATTGCGGACTCCACGCAGCTTTGTCATTTCATACTAAACACTTTGAGGTCTGTGCATCTTTACAGACAGTTGCAACAAGGTAGAGGCGAGGGGTCTGTACTCTCCACTACACGAGTACCATTTGTCCTGGTCTGTGCATTTCTACCAACCAGTTCCTATTGGTTCAAATTGCACCGGCATTAATGGCCAAGTGCTGGAAAATGAATTGGTCAGCTCATTGTGTCCCAATTACAGATACTTGACAGTGTAACATGCTATAAGTCCATCCTATTTGTTTCTATAACTGACCAAAAATAAAATAGTGAAACGGTGGAAGTGTATCCATGCAAGTTTCATCTTCAAAGACAAAGAAGTCCGTTGGACTTAGCTGGACAGGGGCATAGTGCTCAAAGTGTTAATAACACTGAAAAGTATGTACTTCTTACTGAAAGTACATACGTACAGTATTTAGTACTGTCACAGCTGCCACGGATTTGATAGAAGTATTTTAAGTGAAGTACATACTTTGTAACAAGATTTTATTGTACTATTATGTTGCCAGTCAGTAGCACTCATTGATAATACACTTGATCAAATTTTTGGCCTTTGCAAATTCCAGGTGAAACACAGAAAATTCTCCTGCAGCGACAGATACGTGGGTCGGACACTAAAGGTCTTGTTTTTCTCCGCAGAGAAGCTGACGAAGGATGGTTTGATTCGGTANACAGATACGTGGGTCGGACACTAAAGGTCTTGTTTTTCTCCGCAGAGAAGCTGACGAAGGATGGTTTGATTCGGTACCTGATGTCCGACGAGAATGCGCCTGTGTTCCTGGATCGCCTGGAGTTCTACATGGACATGGACCAGCCGCTGGCCCACTACTACATCAACAGCTCCCACAACACGTACTTGTCGGGCAGGCAGTTCGGGGGCAAGTCCTCCGTCGAGATGTACCGCCAGGTGCTTCTGGCGGGCTGCAGGTATGACACGTCTTCGCGCACCTCTCTGCAGCCATCACTCCACCCAAATGGTTGGAATTTTTGGAGTGGAGAGATTCTGGTTGGTGCTTTATAGCGAGGTCGTAGGGTGTGAGTGCTGGTAAGTGTGATGCGAGGTGAAGATGGAGCAGCAGTAGAGTGCAAGGGTGAGGTATACAGGAGTGCCCCAACAAAACCTCTCAGTCGAAGCTAACAACGGCTTCCGTGTTTATTTCCTACATGCGAAAAACCAGATGACCCTGCCAGGAATCGAAACCAGTCGTTTTCGTGGGAGACAAGTGATCCGACTACCTCAACACCATGGCCCTGCAACATTAGCGGATCACAGAGCTGCGTATCAACAGTATTACTGAACACATGGGTATTCTTGGTTCATTGAAACAAGGCATTGTATGAATAGTTGAAAATAAATTAACTCTTTTAAAATTGATTACATTATAAAAAGTAGACGGTATGTACAAGTACTCACACAGTGGTGGTACCTGTAGATAGACACACACGAACCAAAGTCAGACAAACACATTTTCCACGTGGATGCGCGATTGTGCAATGTTTCGCTGGTTAGGGCAACTTCATCAGGTGGCGAGCGGTGGCATTGTTAAAGGTTCACATTCTTGAAAATGCACACACACACAAACAGCGATACAAGCCAGGTGACTTACTAGAAAAACACTGCAGAGTTAATTAATTAGAAAATTAGGAAAGCAGGAGGGGTGTAATTTCCCTTCCTGTCACACTAGCGGAAATAATTTAACAGGACAAGTTAGCCGGAAACTGAGGTTGAAAAGAAAAGGTCGTCATGGGTGCTTGCTGGTGTGGGTGAAATTCATCATTCAAAATTTGCATGCTGGTCATCATCTGTTAACACTATTGTCCTCTACCCCCACTCCTCCATCAGAGAGCCAAAAACCTAACCAAATAAAGGCATCGCATGCTACAGAATCCCTTCAGATACAGTGCAAACCCCATCGTAACTACTTTCCCACACCATTCAAACTGCGCAAAAGTTAAACAATCAGATTTATAGAACATATTTGAAAGGAAAATATGCTTGCAAACATCGTAACAGCCCTTGTCTCCAATCGCTGATGCAACCTCAACTGCAACTTTATAAAGTGCAAACTCATGACAGATAAACATACTAACACTGCCAAAAGTCTGAAAGATAATTGCAAATCAAAACAAAATCAACCAAATATTCTGATCAGATTAGTATTAACTGCATCATTACATGTAGCAAACTGTCCAACAACATTCAAACATTTTTAATGTATCTCTTCAAGTTGACACGCCACGAGGTTACATCCTTGGCTTGTAGTAGTCTGAGCCTCTGTCACTGCCCCTGTTCTGTGCCGTTACACATCTTTGCTAAAACGTCTGCCGCATCCTCTCTACACATCAATGCTGGAAGTGGGCAGCGCGGCCTACCAGTAGGCAGCTGCCACTTCGGTGGGTGGGCCACCCCCCTGCCCAAGACTGCTGGACCGGCTGGTACTGCACGCGCTGGAGGGATGGTCACCCCCACTCTCTCACTGCTCCATGCGCTCCTCGNTGACAAGTCTAAGTTTGTTGACTCGACTCTATTTTTCGAGACTCGACCCATCATTAGTGTTGGTTATCATTCCTTGAATACAGTCGACTCTCTTAGATTAAGACCCCTGGAATAACGACACTCAAAATAACAACCCTTTTATGGGGAACTATAAAAAAAATTTTCATTAACGACCCTGTCAAAATAACTACCTTTTACCCAGGAACTGTGAAGAGTTTTAAAATCGAGAGTTGACTGTATATCCTTGTTGCATTAACTACTTTGTCAGGAGAACAGTATTAACATTTTGTAAACAGTTAGCTAGGTTTAATTTGAGCCGTGCAGTTTTAGCAGATGTGGAAGCAATAGTTTTATATTTTGGCTAAGTACATATTTCAGAAGTCTTCCAAGAATTTCAATTTTTTAAGATGAACAACAAATGTTAATTTAAGTAATTTTATTTTTAACAATTTTTTAGTCTCAGTAATTTTGAGTTTTTGCAATTTAAGTCTTATTGTTTTGAGGATATTTTAATCAGATTGTTTATTCAAGTCTCAGTTTCTCTCATCATATTGGATTTGCATATTTCTTAGTAATTTTTGTATTTAATCTGTTTGTTGACTTTTGAAAAAGTAAATCCTAAGAAAATACCCATAAAATTACCACTGCAGATTATATTCCCTTTCCATCAACAAAAAAACAAAACAAAAAAAAATCCCTTGATAAAAAAAATTCCTTAATATTATTTACTTTTGTCTTCCCCATTACAAATTACTGATACTTTCAACAATTTGAGTACTTTCAACTTAGTGTTATGTTGCAGGGAACTTCATTAAACTAGTTGGCAACATACTATTACTTCATCAATGTTTTGAAAAGTGGACGCTGTAATATTATTGCGGACTCCACGCAGCTTTGTCATTTCATACTAAACACTTTGAGGTCTGTGCATCTTTACAGACAGTTGCAACAAGGTAGAGGCGAGGGGTCTGTACTCTCCACTTCACGAGTACCATTTGTCCTGGTCTGTGCATTTCTACCAACCAGTTCCTATTGGTTCAAATTGCACCGGCATTAATGGCTGGCTGCTGGAAAACGAATTGGTCAGCTCATTGAGTCCCAATTACAGATACTTGACAGTGTAACATGCTATAAGTCCATCCTATTTGTTTCTATAACTGACCAAAAATAAAATAGAGTGAAACGGTGGAAGTGTATCCATGCAAGTTTCATCTTCAAAGACAAAGAAGTCCGTTGAACTTAGCTGGACTGGGGCATAGTGCTCAAAGTGTTAGTAACACTGAAAAGTATGTACTTCTTACTGAACAAGTACATACGTACAGTACTTAGTACTGTCACAGCTGCCACGGATTTGATAGAAGTATTTTAAGTGAAGTACATACTTTGTAACAAGATTTGATTGTACTATTATGTTGCCAGTCAGCAGCACTCGTTATAATACACTTGATCAAATTTTTGGCCTTTGTAAATTCCAGGTGAAACAGGGAAAATTCTCCTGCAGCAACAGATACGTGGGTCGGACACTAAAGGTCTTGTTTTTCTCCGCAGAGAAGCTGACGAAGGATGGTTTGATTCGGTACCTGATGTCCGACGAGAATGCGCCTGTGTTCCTGGATCGCCTGGAGTTCTACATGGACATGGACCAGCCGCTGGCCCACTACTACATCAACAGCTCCCACAACACGTACTTGTCGGGCAGGCAGTTCGGGGGCAAGTCCTCCGTCGAGATGTACCGCCAGGTGCTTCTGGCGGGCTGCAGGTATGACACGTCTTCGCGCACCTCTCTACAGCCATCACTCCACCCAAATGGTTGGAATTTTTGGAGTGGAGAGAGCGGAGAGATTTTGGTTGGTGCTTTACAGCGAGGTCGTAGGTCGTGAGTGCTGGTAAGTGTGATGTGAGGTGAAGATGGAGCAGAGTGCAAGGGTGAGGCATACAGGAGTTCCCCAACAAAACCTCTTAGTCGAAACTAACAACGGATTCCGTGTTTATTTCCTACATGCGAAAAACTGGATGACTCTGCCAGTAATCGAAACCAGTCGTCTTCGTGGGAGACAAGTGATCCGACTACCTCACCACCATGACCCTGCAACATTAACGGATCACAGAGCTGCGTATCAACAGTATTACTGAACACATGGCTATTATTTGATTACATTATAAAGAGTAGATGGCATGTACAAGTACTCGCAGGGTGGTACCTGTATATAGACACACACAAACCAAAGTCAGACAAACACATTTTCCACGTGGATGCGCGATTGTGCAATGTTTTGCTGGTTAGGGCAACTTCATCAGGTGGCGAGCGGTGGCACTGTTAAAACAGTTCACATTCTTGAAAATGCACGCACACAAACAGCGATACAAGCCAGGTGACTTACTAGAACAACACTGCACAGTTAATTCATTAGAAAATTAGGAAGGCAGGAGGGGCGTAATTTCCCTTCCTGTCACACTAGCAGAAATAATTTAGCAGGACAAGTTGGCCGGAAACTGAGGTTGAAAAGAAAAGGTCGTCACGGGTGCTTCTTGCTGGTGTGGGTGAAATTCATCATTCAAAATTTGCATGCTGGTCATAATCTGTTAACGCCATTGTCCTCTACCCCCACTCCTCCATCAGAGAGCCAAAAACCTAACCAAATAAAGGCATCGCATGCTACAGAATCCCTTCAGATACAGTGCAAACCCCATCATAACTACTTTCCCACGCCATTCAAACTGCGCAGAAGTTAAACAATCAGATTTATAGAACATATTTGAAAGGAAAATATGCTTGCAAACATCGTAACAGCCCTTATCTCCGATCGCTGACTCAACCTCAACTGCAACTTTATAAAGCGCAAACTTATGACACATAAACATCATAACACTGCCAAGAGTCTGAAAAATAATTGCGAATCAAAACAAAATCAACTAAATATTCTGATCAGATTAGTATTAACTGCATCATTACAACATGTTGTAGCAAACTGCTCCAACAACAATCAAACATTTTTTAACGTATCTCTTCAAGTTGACGCTCCACGAAGTTACATCCTTGGCTTGTAGTAGTCTGAGCCTCTGTCACTGCCCCTGTTCTGTGCCGTTACGCATCTTTGCTAAAACGTCCGCCGCATCCTCTCTCTACACATNTATCGCTACTGTTTGAAGTTCAGTGTGTTTGCAGTCGGCCAGTGCTCGCCACGCACCCGCGCTGTTAGTCCGAGTCATGCGCCGTATCTTATGCTTGGTCCCCGCCCGTCAGGCTTTTCTGGGCATAGGTCGGGAATCTGTGTACAGCATTTTGCCATCAAAGACACTTGCTCTCAAGTCAGCCTTCTGCGTTCACAGTTACCCCACCTACCATTATCATACATTAGACTCGTGCACGGCTTTGCCGCGACACGAACCCCCTCATATCAGGTCCGGAAGGAAGCTCCTTGTTCTCGCCAGAGTTGTGTGCTTGACTGCAGGCAGATCACGCCGCTCTCCTGGGCGCTCCCTTGGCAAGGACATAGAGAGTCTTTCCCGGCCTCCCAGACCGAAGGAGGGAAAGCTCCGAGGCTCCAGTTGTGCACCTGACTCGAGCGGTCGGCCGCCCCTCAGATGTCACTGGAGAGTCGGAGGAGGACTTTGGGTTCCTTTCGAGGAAAGTCAGTACCCTCAACCTAACAGTGAAACTTGAGCAATCGTGTTGCCTCCCTCACTGCAGGCTGACAGTGGACTAGCTCCTCGAGAAGACCACGACAGCATCTGAGATTGTGTGTGNACTCCTCTCTGAGATTGTGTGTGATTACCAACCCCCAACACGACAGTAAGACTTGAGAGATTGTGTTGCCCTCCTTACTGTTTGTTGACGGGTCGGTAAACAGGGACAAACCCCTATGGCATCGGCGCCAGGAGGCATTGCCGGCTCACTGGGAAGACCACGCCAGACTAGAGTTCCCTGCAAAGACTGTATACACTGAACTACATCCAGACATGCCTGAGCCTACAGATTTCAGACAGACCCCTTAGCCTAGGTACCCTTAGTACACATCACTATCCCCATGCCTGGTCACTGTGCTTGGAGGAAGAAGGCGGCTGAAATCATATTTCGTAGGCAAAGCAAGCTGTCGAGCAGGAACCAGGTGCCGCGAGGGTCTGCTCTAACCTGCGGGAGGAAGACGCCTGAGCACGGGCCCCAGTCGGAGCTCCATCCTCACCGTGGGCCAGAGCCACCGAAGCGACCCTCCTCAATAATCCCGGCTACCGGACTGTACGTGTCTCGGTACACTGAGCTGCGTCACCTCTGCCGGCAACCCTGCCTAAGAGTTCCACCGGCCAGTCCACACACCGGCCATTCGCCATGTCGATCTGAACCGCCGGCCTTCTGCCACTAGTTCCAGTGGTGTCAGGACAGAGACCACTGGCCAAGCACCGATAAGGGCCGCAACACGCCCATCTTGTAGACCTGCACCTCACAAGGCCAGCAAGGTCATAGAGATCCCCGCTCACCCGCAGTATGGGGGGAAAGTCTTCCCGACCAGCCCTAATAAAATGCCTCATTAACGGAGCACGCAGCTGCCTAGCTCCTAGGGGGGAAATGACGATTCCATTTCAGAAGCTCAAAGTGTACGTTCTCAAAATAATGGCACACTTACTGAAATTTATGTACTAAATGATGTAACATTTTTGTTAATTTGACAAATGTTGGTTTAGTTAGGGATAAAACTTGCATTTCCTTGTTTTATGCCGTATTAACTTGTATTTTGGTGTAATTGTTGTTTTATAGCTATTGAATTGTGTCATTTATGTACTCATTCCTGTAAATTCAGCATCATCTTGCGGATATTTTACATTTGACAACGTAGTTAACAGTTAAGATGGATTTTGTTGTAACTATCGTAATACAGCTGTTCAATTAATGTCACACATTTATTGAAACATTTTTTGTACACGAGTTGATGTCTCCATACTACTGTCACAACTTGATAAAAAAATGTCCTTGGAGAAAACAATTCTTAACAAGAGCTGTTATTAGTATGAAGCATTGTTGCTAAAAGCGCTTCTTGTACAATAACTGCCCGACCCACACACTCTGTACTGTAGTTAGTTCAAGGACAAGTGAAAATGTAGAGCTCCTGGGTGGTGCTTTAATGAAGTGTGTTGAATCACACGCTGTGTAATACGTTGTTTCAGGTGTGTTGAGCTCGACTGTTGGGATGGCAAAGGTGACGATGAAGAACCAATCATCACTCACGGCAAAGCTATGTGCACTGATATTTTGTTCAAGGTATTTTTTTTGTGTCATGCTAGTTTAGTTATGGAAAATAAGAGGTTTTTTTACTAAATTATTTAATATCTTAAGTTTACAAAATTTTGAAGCATTGAAATTTTAGTAATTTAGAGTGGGTGTGTCAATTCCTTTTTAGAACTAAATTGTATAGTATTGACAGATTGACAGTATGTATGTTGTGGGCATTTCTTGTTTAATCTGGCCACACTGATATGGCCTATGGAATCTGTGGCAACTGTTGTAGTTGAGTTCTTATATATATATATTGTATATAAAAATCAATTTGTGTCTCCGTATTGGTAAGACACTCCTTGGCGCTGGTACTCTTGTTGAAGCCATATTTGTGCAGCTGTGTTGAAGCAGTGACCTCGCTCCTCAAGCTATAAGTTGTTCACAGTTAATTGAGCACTTTTTAAATAAACATTAGAAAAATGTCACTGGCCCTACTTGCATACATTTTAATGGACTCTCCTAGTACCATGCGTCCAGTACAGTTGGTAACAACGAAGGGAAACTAGTTCACTGTCTTGAAGCTTAATAACAATTGTCGGGTAAACACATGCGAATACTGAAGTTTTTATTTTGCTTTCGCTTGGTGATATGTAGTAGTATTTTGGAAGCAGAATCGTAGCTGTTGTCATGGTGTTTCTAAGGCTTGGTACACAAGCCATAATTCTTATGTTTAGTTTTATACAAGTGTGGTATTTTCACATGATTTCTGTCAAAAATTGTTACTTTCCTTTATGTTAGTAAAGAAAAAAATATTATTACGAAATATTATGCAGGATTGAAAATATTTTGCTGTTAACGTGGCTATAGCACAACCTTAGTAAGTTTGAGGTTGGAATTAGGTATAGGATTATGGCTTGTATTGCATGTACTGACGTAGTAGAATGTCAGGTTTTTGGGCAATTGTGCTAATGACACATCTGGTTACTTTGTATGTCAAGTAGGGTTGTACTAATATTCGGTATACCAAAACAAAAAATGTCAATTTTTGTTTTTGTTTTGGTAAGAAATATGGTTGCCGAGAATTGTAACAAAACGAAAATTTTCGATTTAAATGAATATTGGGGTGTTTAAAGAATGTTCATTTAGTGCACCAGCTAATGTAGTTTTTCTCCTGTAAATCATATTGTTGGTTTTCATTATTTTATAACTAAAAGAAGTACATAAAACTGGAATTTAAATTTAGGCAACAACCCCTGTAGTATATACTTCATATCCTACATTTTTTTGGTTTGCTTTTGCAAAAAATTTGTCATAGTGAATAACTTACTAAAATGTTATGAAATTCTTTAAAATATCATTAAGACTAAACTCTTATGAAATTAGTTTTCATTTTTGTTTTGGTTTCATAAAAGTTCATAACATATATTTTGTTTTGTGAGAAAAAAGTTACATTTGCACAGCCCTAATGTCATGACATTGCAAATAATTTAAATGCTGCACCTGGCTGAGTTAGATGGCTCTAATGGGAGCCATCATTTTAGCCGTTCGGATGTTAATTGTGATAATGTGCTGCGCCTTGTATTGTGTGTGTTCGGTGTCTGTAGACAGTGAGACTAAAATCAATAGAAGAATTACTCAACGGAGTTGAGACAGTTGGAATTAGTGTGTGTTCTAATTATTTAATGGGATATTGTTGTAAGAAGATAGCAAAGAATAGAATGTGTGCCTTATTATTCTTTATTACCAAGAAAACTAGAGATTTATGTTTTAAAGTTACACAATAGTCGCAGAAAAGATCAAGGATATTGAGAGAGAGTGTGTGTGTGTGTGTGAGATACATTTTCTTGTCAGTCACCAAATTTTATTTTGTTCATATATGGCATGCCTAACTGCACCAGAGACTGTAAAAATATCCAGTTGTATAGATTTTTAGCTCTACTCATATTTGTGTATATCCCTAGTCCTCTGTGCATACACAAGAATACAGAAGGATTGCCTCGTGCATCAACGTGCTTCATGTGTTAGTGATTACACAGAAGCAGACATTTGTTCTTTGGAATGTGAGCAAGGATAACAGAACAACTGGAATGCTAATTACACTAAAAACAGTAGGCTAAATAAAATTTTATGATCGAGTAAAAACAAATGTTTGAGAATCATTTTGTACACTCATGGTGTGTGTTTACAATTTTGTTGAGACGTTTAGCATTTTTAATTTTTTCCCCGTTACTGAAACTCCACAAATTGAAAAATTATACCTAAAGAGAGACTCACAAGATAAATAATTTAAAAGAAATGTTTTGACACGATTTTGTGATGGGACTGCAAATAGTATGCGTTGAGAGTAGTTTATTGTTTGTGTACTGCGCGGATGTTAATGTTGTGTTTTGTTGAATGGCAGGATGTGATCTATGCGCTGCGGGACACGGCGTTTGTTACATCAGATTACCCGGTGATTCTGTCCTTCGAGAACCACTGCTGCAAAGCACAGCAGTACAAGTTGGCCAAGTACTGTAACGACATACTCGGAGACTTGCTTCTGAAGGAACCCTTGCCGGACTATCCCGTAAGTACGCCCGTCTGCCTCGCTCTTTCCTACCTTTTCAATTGAAATTTCTGTACAATTAATGCACTTCTTGTGAACTGTGTGTTTTGGGGTGTTTGGTGGTTTGAAAACATGAAATTGTCAGGAAATTGTATTTGAGAAAGAAGGGGTAGCTCAGTTCCACTTCTCTCTTCCCTTCCCCCCAGCCTGGTTGTTGGTTTTGTTCGTGGTTCTGGTCTGGTCCAAATTTTTAGGAATCTTCTTTTGGTTCTAGATTCTAATTTTTTGTAGGATTATAAGTATGGCGAACTCTCTGCTTGCGATGCTGGGGCATATTTCCTTTCCAAAAACCGATTATGCTTCGTGGACCGAAACAGAGTAATCTTAGTTACATTTGCTCATGTGTATCAACAACTGTATTATAAATGTGTCCTTGTGAACCGCACTCGCATTCAGTGGTTCCATTATGTAATACTTTGCGAGTGGTAAGAGGGGGACGGGAGTTATTGAGAGTTGTGCGAGAAGAAAAAAATATCCGGGACGGTTGCCAGTTAATGCATTCAGTACAGGTTCATTCAGTTTGAAAATGCAATTAATCTTCATCAGATATTTAAAAACACTTGCTTTTTAAATGTTAATGCAGCATTTAAATGTTATGCAGAGTGCGACTTGTGTCTGGTGGCTAGTGGTTGGTAGCTGTCGCTCGCTTGCTCGCTACTGTCTCGCTGCCTCCATCTCTGGCGTTTGGGCAAGAGGGCAAACATCGTGAGAGTGGCTGGGTTTGTTTGTTGCCTTCCTCTTGTAGCAGGACATCAATCAATAAATCCATATCTTTCTCTTCCCATCCGTCTGTCATAAATGTGACGTCGCCCTGAACAGGACACAGCAGGAACACGACAGTGGAGAGGAGGAAGAGGCAGTACGCGGTACCGTAATGTGAAGGAGAGTAGCAAGAGATTCTAGACAAAAAACTAGGAACAGAAAATCGTTGTGATGTGTTTACTCGACATGTTTGTGGATGATATAAATTATTACATACATGCGTTTTTTAGGAAATGGAATCCACTGTGTGCTGAAGAAAACCCTTTTTTTAGAGCGGCCATTGTTTTACGATTTCCACGTTTATATTAAAAAAAGAGAGAAATGTTTGTTAAAACTTTGTCCTTTGCTCCATAATGTGCGACATTGGCCTTTAGTAGCACTTCCCCTCCTTTGGCATCCCAGCGTTTGAACAGAAGGGGAGGAGAGGAGGAGCAAGGAAAGGGAAGTGATGCATAAACGCTGTGTATTACACCGCTTACGTACACAGACACAGTACGTGGAGGAAATCATTATCATTTACATTTACATAGTTTTGTAGGCCTGTTATTTGATCTAAAAGTTGAAAATAATAGGTATTTACTAAAACATTTATATGGCTTGGCCATCAAGTGAAAGTGAACCTTATAAAAAAATTAAAGCTATTTTGGGCTGAAAATACAGGCACAATCCTTGTGCAAGGGAAACCATTTTGCAGATAAACATAGTATCTTATTAACAATTGTATTAAATAGCGGCACAGATCGTATTAATACTGTATGTAGTGTAATTGTTTTTCTGTTGTTGTCTGATGTTCAGCAATACCTAGTAGAGCTGCTATTGTTTACAAGTAAATACTGTTCTGAATCAGCTGGCGTGGCCTGCTTTTTAGTGACAACATGTCAATCACTTTAAATACATATCGTATTTTTCCGTGACAGTACGCTTCAAAATAGCCTTCACTCATCATGTTTCGTTTGCTGTAATGCAGTGCTGCCTTTTTTTCTTGTTTTTACATTGTCTGTCGACATACTGCTGGAGACTTGAAGCGAAGATCTCTACCTGTTAAAATCATAGCATTTCATTCATACAAAAGTCTCATTTCCACAGGAGAAAGTTAAATGTAGGATTCAATTGCATGNACAAAAGTCTCATTTCCACAGGAGAAAGTTAAATGTAGGATTCAATTGCATGCTGTGTTCAGCATACGCGCAATGCCGCTGTCCAGGTTTTTAATTAGCTTTTACTTGCGCAGTGGTAGTTTATAAAATTCCCAACATACGTGGTTTTAGAATGTAGAATAAGTGTGCGCATAACTCGTGACGTTGGCAAGATATAAGGAGACAGTAGTTAGACCAGATTTTGTATTTGACATAGTGAAGTTTTATTGGAATCAGTTCAAAGCCGTGGTTGTGCACGTGGGCTATTGAAATATTTTTGTTAATGTCACGTGTCCCTACTTAACTATCCATCTGCCATGGCCTTAGTTAGATGCACTTAGCACTCGTAAGCATTTGGAAAGTTGTTGTATGGTTTTGGTGCAGTTGGAGCCCGGAGCTCCATTGCCGCCGCCGAGCGCGTTGAAGAGGAAGATCTTGATAAAGAACAAGCGACTGAAGACGGAGGTGGAGAAACAAGAGCTGGAGCTCTTCTTGCAGGGTCAGTTTGTGATAGAAGACGAGGAGAAGGAAGATGCATCCGCCCCTGTCATTGCAAAGAAAGACGTGAGTATCACACTGGCCAAGTATTTAACGTTCATTTCCTTGGGGGGNCATCCGCCCCTGTCATTGCAAAGAAAGACGTGAGTATCACACTGGCCAAGTATTTAACGTTCATTTCCTTGGGGGGGGGTTATTTTTAAATTTTATTTAAATTCTGGGTCGTTTGATTTGTAGAGTTTAATGTAAAAGTGATCACCCTACCCCTCAATTTCTTGTCTTGTTAGCTAATGGTTGTTGCAGTAGAAGGNGCATCCGCCCCTGTCATTGCAAAGAAAGACGTGAGTATCACACTGGCCAAGTATTTAACGTTCATTTCCTTGGGGGGTTTTTTTTTAATGTTATTTAAATTCTGGGTCGTTTGATTTGTAGAGTTTAATGTAAAAGTGATCACCCTACCCCTCAATTTCTTGTCTTGTTAGCTAATGGTTGTTGCAGTAGAATATCCAGCAGAACTTGTTGGTGTCAATTAGATGAAATTAACTGCCCAGCTATTATGGAAACTTTGTACTTCACAATCAATAAACTCACGGAGAATGTATCCAAATTACGTTTTAATTTTGGTTTTGTTGTGAACCATTTTGGACCAAATCCATTACCCATAAAGAATGTTACTAAAACTAATCTTTCAAAATAATTAATTTTACCAGAAAATATAATTTTTTTTATATTATAAGGAATTTTATGAAAACCACCAATGTAATAAATGAATTATGACCATGGATTATTCTTATTCCTTGAACAAGAATATATAAAAATTTTAAATTTACTTATTTCAGCAAACATACAATTTATGTTAAGCTACAAATGTTAATTGCATAACAGCTTGTATTCTAAGTGGTTTCAAATTATTTGATTTTGCAAACATGTAGATCCTATCCCCTTCTTGCTTACAAAATAGCATGACCATTTTGGTGTACAAAAGTTCTGTATGCAAGTATATTATTTAGATAAAAATTACTCATATTTTTGACGTGTTATGGTCTAGGGACAAGTACATATCAGCGCCTCAATACAAGATGTTTTCTGCACTAGATCAGGCGCACAGGTTCAATGGGGTACAGATCCTAATGTGGCGGGGTCTGTAAGATTTGGCGTTTTGCTTTTATGGTGCCTTTATACAGCATCGGGCGGGTAGGCCGCCAGCTGGGCATAAAGTCAAGCTGTGCTAATATCGGTTTACGAGTGTAGGGTGTTGGCGGAGCCGCCGGCTTACCTCCCATTGCCGGCCGACGGGTGCTCGTCGGTGCTGATCCAATATCGGGTCTCCTGGCCAGGTTGGTTGGTGTCTGCTGGACAGCTCGGCATAGAGGTGTAC
>NQII01002246.1:322140-334512 GCA_002778355.1 Clitarchus hookeri | reverse complement strand
CCCACTGGTGCTGGCTCTGCGTCGTCGATGGGCTCGACGACTGGGAGTAAAGCCCCAGGTAGCTTTACCTGGGGACCAAACAAATGACTAGGGGAAACTGTGAGGCGAGGCCTCGACAGTTGGCGGGCGACGTGAACTCGTTCCCAGGGGGAAGAAAGCTGAAGGCAGGGGCAGACTGTTTAATCAGGGTTTGCTTATCAGACATGATAGCAGCTGCCCTCCTGTCGCGCCACTTATGACCCCTTCTGTGGGTGGACAGCATTTACCAGGGAATTAGGTGCTGTGGTGTACTTCCACAACGGGGCGGCAGGCAACAATAACCCTAACCAGAGTGTATTTCGGAAGGGGTAGATCCTTCCTGGCCAGGCCTGGTACTCCCTCCGGCATGTTATATGCTGTGGAGGTAGTGGCTTAGCTGACAAAGGGAATCTGACCTCTTCGTCGTGTGTCTTGCTAGTGGTCGTAGCTCTACAGTACGTGTGCACCAGGTGCCTTTACGTGCCTCGTCCACAGTACGGGTGGCCGTCTAATGGGTTGTTTTTTGCTGACTTACGTCCAGTCCTTTTTAGGGGACAGGCCGCAGTCCTCCTCTAAGATCGGCAAACAAGTTTTAATTTGGTGGACGCTTACAGAGGATGTCTATGCACAAGTCACACAAGAAAGAGCAGAAGGCGGTTAAACTGGATGCGTGTTTTTTCTCTCTAGAATAAGACACTCTATTCTAGAATAAGTACTCTTCCTACTGTTACCAAGGCACTGATTAACTCTCTGAAGGTAAGCAAAGGCAGGTGAAGGTGCCTGTCGGCTTGAAGAGCCTGGTCTGTAGGGCGGAATGAAAGAGCACAGAGCAACAACTAGGAAACCGTGATAACAACTAAATCCTAACTGAAGCTGGTGGTGTCCTGANGTTTGACATCAGGTGTAAGGGGGGAAACGACGACACTTATGGGGCCGCAGCAGGTGCTGAAGAAGTCCGGCGTTGGTAGCTTACGATCAACTGTTGGTCTCTCGTGAGGAGAGCGGAAGAGAGGACACAGAGGGAGGGGAGAGAGTGAGAAAAGGAGTAAGTTAGTGATAATTGGTGAGGGGGTAGAGTGGGGGAGTGAGGAAGAGAGAGAATATTTCATTTTCAACTTCAACCTTAAGTCAAAGGCAACGCAAGTACATACAGGCCAGCACCATTGTACACTGCGTACAAACAGTGACTGTTGTATAATGCTTATAAAATACAAAAAAATATACACAACATATTAGTTAATAGTTTTGTAAGGAGGGATGTGGTAAATTAGTCTTTTCCCATAAAAATAGGGAAATAATGAACAAAACCAAAGAAATTGTAAGTAGATGGAAATAAGTGATTCTGGAGCATTGGCAATGGGGTTGCCGCACTAGTACTACCTACAGTGACCACATTTAAGTGTCATGTCAGTAGGTCGTTAATGCTTTACTGCAGGATGGTGGGATAAGAGGGGATGGCCATCAGGGCAGAGTAACTGCTGCTTGTTACATGTTGCCCCCATCCCCAGCATCCTGCCTAGAGGGCAAAGATCTAATATAAACTGAGTGAGGGGGCGGCCTGGTTTCCACTATCTCTGTCTTTCTCTCTCGATCTCTCTCACATTTCCCCTTCATCCCGCAGAGGAATATTATTACAAAACAAACATGACTCTGCCTCTTTTATCTTATTGCAGCTAGCATGCTAACCACTTTCTTGTTAAAAATGGTTGCTTTTAATGTAGTTATAGCAGTAATTAGTTCATAAAAAGTGAACAAAAGAGTTACCCCTACATATCTTAACACACACCATCTTTTGGACCCAAAAAATGGTAATGATAATTGGGCATTTCATACTAGAAAAATAAACTTAAGATTTTATTAGGACTGACTTTATAGCAGAAAACAAAGTTGGTGCTTTGTTCCTGTGGAGAAGAGCTGAGGCTGCCACCAAGTGGATTCAAACGTCCTACGTGAGGTCCACATCTGTTGTTCCTGGCCAGTCTGGATGATGGACAATACAGGAGGAGGTTGTGGAAGTGAGGGAATCGGAAGATAAAATGTGGAGCACCAACAGTCAACCAGCACACCACGGCAGGTTTTGCCATATTACCAACCTGGGGGTTGCTGTCCCAAAAATTAGAGACTCGTCATAGAGCGGGGTCAGACTGGCGACGGCTGAGCGGTGGGTTAAGGGAGTCGTCTACTTGGAGCTTTAGCGTGTTTGAGGCAGGGAAGCGCTGGAGCAATAAGGGTGACACTGGCATGTGCGCCTAATGCCACATCACTCCTANAGCGTGTTTGAGGCAGGGAAGCGCTGGAGCAATAAGGGTGACACTGGCATGTGCGCCTAATGCCACATCACTCCTACGCGCAAGGCGCTGAACTGGTGTGCAGCGTTTCCATTGTGCAGCATTTACCTATGGGACTTTAAGCTGTGACCCTATAGTTTTATTGGTGGAAATTCTGAAGCAGAGTTCATTGCAGGTCCCTGTAATAGTTTCCCATGTTTCTGACCAGTATATCATGAGATACTGCAGTGCGAGATAGCAGTTTGTAGCTATGTTGGAGGCTCGGGAATAGCATTAATTATACAAATGATGGATAGAGAGTATTAGAAGTGTGTTTTCTTTCCATACATTGGTATTTCAAACACACTGCACACTGTTCAAGCGCCGGGTAGGCGGCGCCCTTAAGCCAATGGTTATTGTTATACCACTGCATTACTTTAAGAATGTTATGTTGCTATGGTGTTCTGCATTCATTTACAAAATAAAATACATGATAAACAAAGAAACTGTGCATTCCTTTGTATAGTCTATTTGCGGTTTATTCACAACTTTTTAATCAAGCCTTTGAAAAATCTCTCTGCGTATGCCGTGTTTAGTTATTTCCTCAATACGTCTTAGTGTTTAATACTTCTGTTAACGTAAAAGTACCTTATGTTGTTAAATTGAACTTTTAATTGTATTTTTTCTGTAAATTATATAATTTCATTTATTATGAACATTAATTAAAACTGAGAAAATTGGTTTGTTGGCTATGCCTGGTGAAAAATAGTTCTTGTGCAAAATACTATTACAATGGGTTGTCCCTCTGTTGTAATTTTCTAGACTTGATTAAGCTTTGTTTGGATGAGGTGGAGGAATATCCTGGAAGCAGGACTTCAGAAAGTTGGAAGTAACCGTGAGTGGACTATAGAACTGGAATGGAAGCAATAGTATATGGTGGATGTGAGTTGATACCGCATGTGTGGGGGGGTAGGACGTGGCAGACAACGTAGATGTGCCGGTGGCAGACGGGGTGGAGGCCCCGGTGCAGGTGCAGTACACCGGCTCCACGACCAACGTGCACCCCTGGCTCTNCAACGTAGATGTGCCGGTGGCAGACGGGGTGGAGGCCCCGGTGCAGGTGCAGTACACCGGCTCCACGACCAACGTGCACCCCTGGCTCTCCTCCATGGTCAACTACGCGCAGCCAATCAAGTTCCAGGGATTCGACGTGGCAGACCGTGAGTTGTTCCTTATTCACCCTATGCATTTTGAGCTTGTTTGCGATAGGAAAGCAGGACAAGGTGCAGTGGGTTTATTGCTTCAGCAGCCACTGCTGTTTCCAGGCTGCCAATTCCTGTCTCTTACTTGGTTCTGTCTTCTGTTGTGCTTCACTCTTCCTCCTCTTCCTGCCTTTATCTGCCCTTCCCGTTTCCCTGGTCTTACTTGTAGTAAATAGGGTGAGAGGCAGAGGATGAAGTGTGTGTGTGTCTCTGTAAATGTACTGTTATGCACAATTAGTATGTGCATGCACACACATGTGATGTTATTGAAATGCTAATTAAATGTACTTTTAAACCATTAACAATAAAAAAAAAATGTGTATTAAGTAACGCTATATTTATACAGTTATTAATTATTTATTTCAGCCTATGCTTATAAATATATTAATAATGGTATGAGTATAAAAGAATACCCTAACTTTGAAGGTCTATAATTTCAAAACCAAACAACCTACAACCTTGGTTGACCAATNAAGTCCCCCGCCGCCTCTTCTAACTGAGGAAACGGCCACTCTGTAAACGTGTCCAAATAAGGGATTCCAGTAACAGTGGGCTCGTGAAAAAAGAAAGGGCCGAATACAGTGTCTTTGGATACAGCGCAAAACATGTTCACTTTGGAGGAAGCGCGCTCGTGTTCGGTGGTTTCATGTGAAGGCTCCTGACCCTATATCTGCACATTGTGCCGGTTCACCTTACCCTTTGTATGGAACGTCGCTTCATCGCTAAAAACCAGCTTAGACATGAAGGCATCGTTCTACCTTGTTCTGGGCACATAAAGGAAACATCAGACCGTCCCCTTCACATTGACGTGTCAAATGCGAGCTTGTTTCCCCCTCACCACCTCAAACCGAGAGTTACGAACGCTATCCAAACTGTAACCTCGGACATGCTGACAAGAGTGTGGAACAAGTTTGATTATCGCGTGTAGATGTGGTTCGGGCCGCTCATGGTGGTCACATTGAACATTTATGAATGTATGGTAAACAAACTTCACGGTTCCACGGTTCATTTGATTGGTCAACCAAGGTTGTAGGTTGTTTGGTTTTGATATTATAGACCTTCAAATTTGGGGTGTTCTTTTATACTCATTCTGTGTAATTTTTGTAAACCACACATCCATTTTTAGGGCATGGTTAAATACAGTGGCATTGATAGGTTATAGCGTTATAAGCATCTAGGAGCAGTTTTTAATGAGGCGTCCCTTCTGAGGACTAAATCCACTTGTTGCAATTAATATTAACCAGTTATGTTGTAATGGTTCTTTGTAAACTATTTTTAGTTCAAATAAGCTTTAATCTCATGTCTATTTTTTCAAAATATGTTATAATGCCCAATATTGTTTTTTACTGCTATTCAGAAATATCGTATAGAAAATCAAAAAATTATTATTGCTTGTTGGTAACATTCAAATTATTCATAAATTAAACATGATTAATATGTAATTGTAAGGAAGTTTAATAAAATTGGTTAGCTACTGTTGATATAAATCTGACTTTTATTGACAATAGTTTAAAATTGTTCACATTAAAAGTTTGACAATACGGTTTTGTTGTTATCGTAACCCAGTGGTGCTGATTTTTGGAACTTTACTGATGATAGTAAAGACCTAATGTGTTTAGGAAAATTGGAATATAAATGAAATTATTACATTTTTAATTAACACATATAATGTAATTTTGAACCTTCCAAAGAATATAATAATTGGCATTAATTGAGATGAACTGTCAGCATGCTGTGACACAGCTCCTCTCATAGGCACCTCCTGTCTCCATACAACTATTCCACAGTGGGAGTGTACAAATAGTGGATTTCGATGTTCAAATATTTTCGAATCAAAGTAAAATGCTCAATAAGATGCAAATAGTTTCAAAGTCGCATAGCTACTAGTAAGCATTTCATTTCAGTTATATATAACAGAAATAATTAAAATATCATTTCACATCACACAACAAACCATTCCCACACAAATAAAAGCTACAAGATAATTTTCTGCTTGTATTCAACTTAAAAATACGCTCCAAAATGTAACCATTAAATAATAATGCACCTTCATACACATATATAGNCTGCTTGTATTCAACTTAAAAATACGCTCCAAAATGTAACCATTAAATAATAATGCACCTTCATACACATATATAGACACACACACAACAATTTTTGTGTGAAATATGAAAATATGAGACACATATTGTTGCGACCGGCTGAATTGGCTATTTTGTATTTGGCGCCCTCATTCGTTTGTTTTTGGTGAGTTTGTGCTTGGATGTTGGCCAGCCTGGGAGTGAACTGTTAACATGGCGTTTCTCTCGCCTTTAGTGTTCTGTGTCTCTTAGAGGACCATACATTGTGACAAAACTATCATAATATGTATGCATTATCGCCATAGAGAAGAATAGATTCCTTTTTGGTCACCAGAAAATATATCTAAAGTTCTTTGCAATAAAATGCCCTTTATTGGGAAAGGAAACTTTTCCTTGATGTTGTAGTTTTATTTTCAGTGATCATCATTTATTGCAATGTGCATGAAGCCATAAGTTCAAATAGGCATTTTTTTCGGTTGAATTGATAGCAGATTCAGCAAACACTAGGGTTCGGTGCTTGCGGTTGCACTGCTATTTGCTAAAATGCAACAACTGTTTGTACATATTTGCAATTTATTGCTATCGCGGTCGTGAGTTGTACCAGAATTTGGTCAGCGTAAGTTCTATTATAGTAAATAAAAGCCTCTGTAAATGAAAACATTTTGTTGCAAACTCTTGCGACCAGCTTGTGACCAAGTTTAACAGGTACAGCGCTCTACTACTAGCGCTGTTCACGTTCCACCACTCACAGTTATGACATGACGCGACGCCATGTTGGTATTGCTCATGTGCAATGTGTCGCTGTCTCGTGCCCTCTTCAATGTAATGAAGTTGTATACTTTTGAATGAATGTGTTTGCAGAAAGTAAATGTTATAATTTCCTTGGAACTACCAAAAAAAACCTGTGTTTGTTATACGGGGCTATGGGGTACGTGAATAAAAGTAATACATACAAAGATATTTTTGTTTTGGCAGTGCACAACCGTAGTGATATAACCTTTACATGCCTATTTCTTTTGTTGCAAACAATAAGAACGAAGAAATATGCCCTATTTCTGTAGANAGTGATATAACCTTTACATGCCTATTTCTTTTGTTGCAAACAATAAGAACGAAGAAATATGCCCTATTTCTGTAGAGCTACCATAAAAATAAATGTGTGTTGGATGGTTTTTCATAATAATTCTGTTTTTTATCATGTTTCTAAACAAGTTATTCAATAACATACCAATTTAAACAATCTGACTAGAATCTAAAAGCCCTGCTGCAATGGGCTGATCATTTGCAGTGCTGTGTAGGGCCGGAGCTATTCTGATTGGACCACGTGACCGTAACGTCAGTACTGGTGAACTGCTNAGTGATATAACCTTTACATGCCTATTTCTTTTGTTGCAAACAATAAGAACGAAGAAATATGCCCTATTTCTGTAGATGCTACCATAAAAATAAATGTGTGTTGGATGGTTTTTCATAATAATTCTGTTTTTTATCATGTTTCTAAACAAGTTATTCAATAACATACCAATTTAAACAATCTGACTAGAATCTAAAAGCCCTGCTGCAATGGGCTGATTATTTGCAGTGCTGTGTAGGGCCGGAGCTATTCTGATTGGACCACGTGACCGTAACGTCAGTACTGGTGAACTGCTTCAACTATTATCTCGGGTCGGCAGCAGATCAGCACTCTGCTTGTGATTGGCCAAGGGATGTGTGTCACAAGTCGTGAGCCAATAAAATGTAGATTCGTNTTCAACTATTATCTCGGGTCGGCAGCAGATCAGCACTCTGCTTGTGATTGGCCAAGGGATGTGTGTCACAAGTCGTGAGCCAATGAAATGTAGATTCGTAAATAAAAAAAAAAATGTATTTTGGTTATTGAAGTTAGTACACCGCTGTTGATATATGAAATAAATTTTTTCTTTGTGTTGTGAGCTGGTTTTGGCACCAAGTTGCAACAAATTGGTGCGTGTAATCAGTCGTACATATTACAGAGCCTAGTAGCTGACCGTAACTTCAACTTTCATGGAACCAAATAAAAAAATACAAGTTACAATTTCTCAAGTTCTACACAATGTACATAAAAACATAATAAACGTAAGCTGCACTGAACTTGATGCTTCGCCTGTCTGGCAGTGCGAGAGTGAATGGCGTGAGAAGCCTTCCTCCCAGACGGCTGGGAAGCAGGCGATGTAGTCTGAGGCAACTCAATAACGGCTCGCTGGGCACGGGGAGGAGCACTGCTCGGGGTGTGCCTTGTCTGAACTCTGGCGGGAGCGTAGCTGGGTCGGGGTTCCAGGCATCTCATCACCTCCCTACAGCCGAGGGCTGGTCGTTAACTAGGCTTCTCGGGTGGTGAAGGGGGCAGTGGAGATCCGGCACGAGGAACGTGCCACAGGAGTCTGAAGTAGGTGTCTCGGCCCTCGTTGGACGAGCTGGAAGTTGTCCCCCTCTGGCGTGCTGCAGCCTCTCTCTTCCAGGAGTACAACCTGCTGGTGCTGTGTTCAGTTTCCAGCCTGCTGAGCTGCTTTAACCCGAGGCNGCCTCTCTCTTCCAGGAGTACAACCTGCTGGTGCTGTGTTCAGTTTCCAGCCTGCTGAGCTGCTTTAACCCGAGGCGGGCATGGCCTTATACGATGGGAAAACAAAGGAGGTTGGAAGGAGCTTGCTATTGGCCTCCTGTAAGTATGGTGGCTGGCCCAAGCAACTGTACAGAAGAGGGCAACGGCTGGGTGAAATGCCACTCCTGTGTCACTCAGCAAGGTGGAATGTCGCCATTAGATCCAAGTAACACGCAGTCAGGCTCCTGGAAGGATCGGGGGGTGGGGGCACGTGCCTTCTCTTGGAAGAGTATTGGCGAACCACTAGGACAAAGCAGGAAGCAGGAGGAGTCAGGGTGGGAAGAATAGCAGCTGGTAGTGATAAATGCAGTCAGTTTGAAATATGTCTGTTTATTGTTGGAACAAATACACATGTATCCAGCCTTTGGGCCCAAACCTAGGTTTCCAACAGGCATTCTCTCAAGTCTCGGAAGATGTGGTACGGGGGCAAGGGTAACCCAAGGTGGTCGTATGCTATAGAAACTTGGCTTGTGCCGCGTAGCCATGAGACGTTTATTGCTTCGGTAGGCGTCCGGGCAGAGTAATGTTCTGTGACTGGAGCTGCACTAGGCAGGTACAAAGCTTGGTATGTGGCCAGGAAGAGTGACATCCTGCAACTGAGCTGTGCAGGGTCCTGAACTAAGGACCGTGGTTCCTATTTATACCCGCAACACAGGGCCAGTGCGAGTAGGTGGAGAGAGAGAGTGCTTGGTAAGGCGTGAAGCGGGTTGTCGACCGGCAGGCGGCAGCAGCAGCCGGCACAGGAGCAATCCCTGGCATCACAGCAGGAGGTGCCAGTGGCGTGTGTGGTGTGACGCTCTTATTGGAGGGACTGTGGCAAGGCTAGATCAGGAGGATGTCGTAGCCCATAGCGCGTGAAACTTCACTGTGTGTAATAGATATTTGCGTAATGAATGTAAACAATAAAAATACACTGCGATCATTGTGCCATCTGTTTTGGGCCACAAGAACTGCCCTCACCAGCTGACATTTCATTGTACCGCGTAGTAACTGAGTAGTAATCAGCACCGTAGTCGTCGACATAGCACTGCATTGCAGATGATTGGCTCATTGTAGCAGGGCCTTAATGAGCGTTGATTTGTCACTGTATCAAATGCCAAAAATTAATTAAAGCAACCAGTTATTTTAAGCAGTAACTGTCCAGCTCTAATAACTAACTATGGATTAAAAGTTTAAATGAAGGACTTCGAATGAGTAGGCATAAAAGTTAACCAAATAACCACTTCAAACAGGAATGTAAATTATTGACAATTTTCGCATAAGATATTCAAAGTATGAATGTGAATAATTAACAAATGACTATTCGCAACTATTAAAATTTTCAAATATTCGTACACTCCTACTCCAAAGTCTGTTTTAAGCTGTCCGAGAACATTACAAGTTGTCAAGTGTAAATTTCCTGGTGTAGCTAATGACTGACTATTGACTTTAATTCTGTTTGGTAACAGAGAAGAATATCCACCACAACATGTCGTCATTTGCCGAGGTGACGGGTCTGGGGTACCTGAAGTCTCAGGCCATAGAGTTTGTGAACTACAACAAACGACAGATGAGTCGCATCTACCCCAAGGGCACACGTGCTGATTCCTCCAATTACATGCCACAGGTACGGCTTTTTGACTGCTTGCCAACGCTAATTGCACAACTGCAGTGTACTTCAGCTGTATTGCTTTTCAATGATGTCATCAAACACCTGAATTAATCCTTTCAGACCACAAAAATTTATGGTTTCAGGTGTTGCAAATAAGAAATTTTTTTAATGTGTGTTTTGTACTTCAACCGACAAGCAGACACAGCAAGTGTTTTGTTACTGCAACCAATGATCTGTAGACTAGGGATGGGTTGGTTCTTGTTACCGATCCTCAGTTCCGCCAGTTGTTGACATTGAGAACTGGAACCAATAATGCATGTAAAAACCTCTGATTTACTGTGACCGAAACCATCAGCATCCTACTTACACAAATAAGTGCATGAAGCGGCCTCCGCTAGACAAAAGGCAATTATAAAAAAGATGTAGCTTTTGTTCATGTTAAAGGAATATCTTAAATAATTCTGACATGCACCAAAACATTTATATTTAAATTATTTCTAAAATATTATGAAGCCCATGTTTTAGAGTTTAAGCATGTTTTTTTTAATTACTCTGGTGAAAAAATTAATTTAACAATTATTATACAAGTAGTACATGATACCACAACTTGAACATAAACACACAATAGTTTGTATTATTGTATTTTTAATTATAAAGAAATTGCTGGTTTTTTAGTATTTGAGAATTCTGTAATTAATTTTTTCTCGGAGGTTCCTGGGGGCTGTGGTGGTATGGTAGTCGGACTATTCGCCTCCCATTAATGCAATCCGGGTTCGATTCCTGGCAGGATCACTCTCTGGATTTCCACATGTGGGAATCATGTCTAACCATGCCTTTGGTCAGCGGGTTTTCTCTGGGATCTCCTGTTGCCCCCGCCTTTTCATTCCGGCGCTGCTCCGTACTCCCCCTCGCTTCACCCTCATCGGCTATCAAGGCCCCCCCCTCCACTAATGGACAAGCAAGGCAGTATCATCAGGCTGCTAAGGTTGCTTCTTAGTCTTCATTCTACCTGTGCTTCATCCACATCTTGTCTCCCAATGTCCTTTCGCTGAGCCGGCTCGAATGACTGGTCTGTACTTCCGATGGTTCATTGAGCAAGGTGGCACAGTGGTAAACCTTGGGACTCTCGTTCAGAAGAACCCGGGTTCAAAACCTGATCTGGTTATCCTGATTTTGGTTTTCCATAGTTTCCTGAAATACCAGCTGGGATTTTTCCTTCCTGCAGGCCTTGGCCGATTCCTTTCCTGTTCCTGATTCTGTGAGCAACTTGCTTCATCTCTAATGACCTGCTGTCAAAAAGCCCTACCTACACCAACTTCCTGCTATCCATGATGGTCCTGCCTGCAGTCGACAGCAATTCACAGATTGTCAGTGTGTGTCTGTGTTGACCCGTCAGAAGTAAAGCACAGCGTTTTGTAACCACCGTTCGTTGTAGGTGTTCTGGAATGCAGGCTGCCAGATGGTATCTCTGAATTTCCAAACCTCGGACCTGCCGATGCAGCTCAACCAGGGCAAGTTCGAGTACAACGGCAACTGTGGCTACCTGCTGAGGCCAGACTTCATGAGGCGAGCGGATCGCAGCTTCGATCCGTTTGCCGATGCCCCGGTCGATGGTGTGATAGCCGCCCAGTGCTCTGTGCAAGTGCGTTCACCAACTTTTGTACTTTGTCTTAACCCTCTGCATTCCTGAGTTGAGCCAGGTTCGCCATTGTCAAGTTGTGTAAAGCTGTACTAATGGCATGGAATAATTATGCATTCAAAACATTTATAGAAGAATGCAACACAACTTAACAACTGGAGAACCAAGCTCAACAAATTATTGGAACAGGAGGTTAATAAAGATGACACACGTCGTGTGTTGAATAATGCAGTAAACACACACACATACAACAGGAGTTAGATGAGGTTGTCATTTTTATGTTCACTTTCCAGTAACATTTGATTTCATGGTCAGACTGTTGTACACCATGTTTTACGTGCATGCTTTCCACTAGTACAACTTTGCTAGTATTCATGTGTAATATTAAGAGTACAAGTTACCTATGCTTGACTTGAACTGTACGTCTTTGTTTGGTTTATGTACAGATAATTTATCACTTTTCAGAGCCCTTAAGTAGTTTTTTCTCTATCCTTCACTGCCTCGTATAATAACAGTGTGGCGCCCCCAATGGCCACTATACATGCATTCATACTGTTAAATTGTTAGGAACATAAAATTTTGATGCAGTGAAATTTCTTTCTCTGGCTTGTGTTACTACAAAAGAAACTCGTTTGGTTCACAGTTTTCTGACTTTTGTCTTGGGTATTTTTCTGTTTCTACAGTTGTCATTTCTGATACAGTGAGATGACCGGCAGCTGCTTAAAAAAAACAGTGGAATTTTTACATTGGCCAATGTTGTCTTGAGCAGACCAGCAGTGGTGTGGCAACCCTGTAAGAGTTTTTATGATCGTCCAGGGATGTGCACGTTCCTTCAGACTCGAGCAACGTGCGACTGTATGGCCTTTGACTATGAATGCTTGCGAAACCACAACC
>NQII01002246.1:303626-315639 GCA_002778355.1 Clitarchus hookeri | reverse complement strand
AGTTAGGTGGGCTGGTAGCATGGGGCAGTGAACCTGTACTCACAGCTGTAAGCAAGCAACACGCGCCGTGACTCATCCTGGCGGGACCGCTACCTTATAGCAGCGCANAACACTTCCTTATAGCAGCGCAGCACCAGTCCCCGTAGTCTGTTATGGTAGGTGTTATTGCAGTGTGTGACTGTACGTACGCAGTGAAGTTCATGAATGAGGTAAAACTGGACGCTCTACTTATTTACGGTGAGTGTGGTAGAAATGTCAAGCAAGCCATCCAAATGTCTGGTGAAAGGTATCCTAATCGGATGTCCATCTCACTGCAAACAATACGGAGAATTTGCACACATCTCTTGTCACGAGGTGAACTCCCACATGGGTACACGAGAACTTTCCAGATTCGTAGGAATAAGTAAAACAAGTTGTTATGGATACTGCGCCAACGAAAATTCTATCCATATCACGTGGCTCTTCGTCAGGTATTACATGAAGGTGATTTCCAGCAACATGTTCAGTTTTGTAGGTTTGTTCTGATGTCTGTAAGGGATGACAGCAATTTTCTGAAGAACATACTATTTACCGATGAAGCAAACTTCACAAACTATGGGCGCGTAAATTTACGAAATATGCACTAATGGGTGACTGAGAATCTGTGTTGGGTCCAGCACGTGGAGCACCAGTGACAGTGGAATCGTTGTAGACTACGTCACAGGGCCATACTTCATTCAAGGGACAATGACCGGCTGTACGTACGCCCATTTCCTCAGAGAGACCTTACTGGCACTTCTGGAAGACATACCGCTCGACATACATCGTGGTATGTGGTTTCAACATAATGGTTGTCCTGTGCATTTTTCTTTGGTGGCGAGGCAATGTTTCAAAACCGGTGGTTAGGGCTTGGTGGTGATGCGAGATGGCCAGCTCGCTCCTCCAACCTCGCACACCTCGATTTTTTTCTGTGGGGAACACTGAAAGATCGGGTGTACAACACGGTTCCTACGACGCCAGAAGACGTGCAGGAACACATTGTGGCAGCTTGCAGAGGCGTTACGCCAGAAACACTTCAGGCCGCTCGTCGCTCGCTAAATGTGCGTTTACAGATGTGTATTACTGTCGATGGTAAACATATCGAGCACATGCTGTGAAAAGACCTAATGTGAAGCGTTTCAACCATAACTGTGCTCTTTTGTACTATGCATGCGGATGGGATTGCATTTCTCCTTTGGTTGGTTTGTTCTACTTTTGTTGTGCATCTGTACGCACTCGTTACTCAGTACAGTTAATGACTAGGAAACAATCTCCTGAATTACGTTGGTATCTGAATAAAATGTGTACTCACGTTGCCCATCTTCCCTCCTCTGCGGTGTCTGCTTTGTCCAGTATCACATTCCGTCCCCCTTGCCTTTTTAAGGTAAGCGTTACGCTGCTATAAGGAAGCTGTCCCGCCAGGATGAGTCACGGCGCGTGTTGCTTGCTTACAGCTGTGAGTACAAGTCCACTGCCCCATGCTACCAGCCCACGTAACTTAACCATAATTGCACATTAGTCCTTAGCGTTTCTGTGTTACTTTTCTTTGCATATGCTGTATCACTCAATTCCTCTTTGCTGTGTACTTTCAGATACCGTTGAAATAAATGTATGTTCCAGGGGAAAAATCATATGTCGTTTAATTATTTCTGTCCATACAAGTGCTACGAATAGTCATTTTGCGGCAAATTACTTTCCCCCTACGTAATTTAATTTAGCGAAAACAGCATTTCGTGATCTGCAACCATTCTGGAAATTTTGGGGGTGCCCACGTTAGGTGGACCATCTAATATATAAAATTCTCCCGTCACAGTGTTAGTCACTGAACTCCTCCGAAACGGCTGGACCGATTTTTATGAAATTTTTTATGTATACTCGGTAGGTCTGAGAATAGATTTATATCTATTTTTTACACCCCTAAGTAATAAGGGTGGCCACCCCCAAACAATTTTTTTTTATTGTTTGAACAAAATTTTTATTTTTTATTTTTTTATGATGTGGCATCAAAAAATACATACCCTCCTAAATTTTCACCCTTCTACCACCAACCCTTATTTTTTTATAGCGATATTAGTAATTTAATAAATTTTACCCTAGGTCGATAACTGATCAATTATCATCGATCATTTATCGATCTAGGTTACAATTTATTCCCACCAGGTGTCTCCCAGTGACACAGCACGGAGTAGCCGGTCTCCACTTTCTCTCACACAATAACCTTTCTCTTATTCATTTGTGCTCAGATCGTAGTAGTGACGTGTTTACAATTATATTTTCAATAATTAAGTGTACTTCTTAATTAACTTTATTATTGATCGCAAAGCTGTAATTGTTTGTATTTCCATTTTATTAATATTTATTAAATTATCTAATTTTATATTCCGTCATCGTCCACAGAGCTCCATGCCTCTTCCACTAATATACCACATCCTCACACACTTACAATAAGTTATAGTTATTTTTTTCTAATACTATAATCACTAGAAATACTTTTTATGGCAAAACAACGTTTGCCGGGTCAGCTAGTACATATATATATAGAGCTAGATCTATTTTGTCTGACTGCAATGAGTTAAACAGTACAGTAGTAATAATTTACAACCAGACAAGACTAAGTCATTTTCTTGGAACCTGCATATTCATATGCACTCTGTTTCTCATTCATGTTTGTGTGGAAAGTTGAAAGTCTCTTGGGGAGGTCTCCTATCAGTTTATAACCAATGATGCAGTAATTTGTTGAACATTGTAATTTTTAAGCCAGATCGGTACATCTCATATTGAGCTACAGTTTGACATTCTACCTCTTGTCATTTTTTTCATAGTTTATTGTTCAGCAATACGGTATTACCTCTTATTAGGTTAATCTGTTAAAAGCAAAGCAAAATCAATATTTTACTTTGACTTTGCATTTTATGTGCAAAGATTGTTATGAAAATAATGTCATTATAAGATTTTTTTAATTAAAAATTACAAACGCGGGATAGTAGTATAAGCTCTGATACAGTAGTATTGTCAGGAACTCAAATTTGTGAGAAAACACGGTAATCACATGAAAACAGCTGTTATGTACCAGAAAATTTGGAAAGTCACATACCTAAATTCCTCCCTCTATTCTACCCCAGGACGCTTGCATTGTAACACATGTATTACCACACTGAGAATAATCTGCACATGAGTAAGGCATTTCCATGAATTTGTGCTTTGGGTACCGTGCTGATGGTTGGTGGACTTTCCCTTTCAGATTTCATGGCCGCGTTGTCCGACCCACGGGCATTCCTTTCGGCGCAAGAGAAGCGAGCGCAGCAGATGAAGGCGATGGGCATCGAGGAGACGGACATAGCGACGAAGGACCTGGTGGGGGGAGAGGAGACGGGCGACAGCAAGAAGGGTAACAAGGCAGCCAAGGGTGGACAGCAGGGTGTGAGCCAGGAGCCCAAGAAAGGTACGGAGTGCCGTCGAGTCGCAGGTCACGTTAGCCTCGAGAAACGCACACTTGGTTGTTATGACGTGGAATTTGTGCTGGATTATATTTGAAGTAAACTATTTAGATACTGGTTGCAAGAAAGATGTTCGACATGGGTAATGGAAGGAATGAATGTTTTTGACGCAGGTGGTGGCAATATGTTTGAATTAATTTTCACCTCTGTTGCGTCCAGACGTCAGCGTGCTGACTGGCTTGTAGCTAAGTGTCTGCCACAGTTATTCAGCTGCAAATGTACTTGTGAGGGCCTGAAAAAAACACTTATGTTCATATTTTATGTGAAGCGCTTTTTAATTTTGCAAATAATTAATGTTTCAGAGCATATGTTTCATGTTAATAGCAGTAACGGAGCATCCCCATTCTATCACAGAATGCCGTAATTTTTTTTAATGCATAATTTTTGACACATTTGTATTGGAAAGCAGATGTCTGGGAAAGACGTATATTTCAGTTAAAAAATATTTACGTATGTAATTTTTTGTTTTAAATTCTTTTATTTAATTTCTCTAATTGAGGAAGAAACAACAGTTTAGAGTTGTCTAAAATGACTCATATTGCTTTAGAAGCATGATAAAAAATTACTAAAATATTTAAGCACTGTGTTTCTTTACGTAGTTCTTCATGATTGTTTATGGAAACGAGTACAAAACCAGCTCAGGATCAATTGAACACCTCTGGAAAAATTCTTTTCTATTACTGAATAATTGTGTTTTAATTTAAATGCTGCCTGGTCTATTTTAGCACAGATTGCCATAAATATGTAGTTTTTCTAAAATTGGTGATCAGATACTGATTTCTTCTTCTTCAAATATTTTATGTAGCGATAACATATTTAGGTTGAAGACAATTTTTAAGTGTGTCACGTGAGTCAGAATGTGGATAATTATCATGTGGTTAATAGCAAAGTTAATTACTGCAGGGTTTGGAAGGAAACACTAAGGGCGGAAAGAAAGAATTGTTTGGTTAGTTGTGTGTATATGTACGTTTTCAATNAGAATTGTTTGGTTAGTTGTGTGTATATGTACGTTTTCAATATTATCTCATGTGTGTTTGAACTTTTTGGAATTTCATATGAATATGCTCCCACTGTTCAAATGTTTTATTATTTATGTTAGTAATAGGCCTACTACCAATGCAGGCCTAGTTTAAATAATTAAATTTCACACCCTCCTATTCAGTATTTAGTTCTGTAAAGTAATTGTTTGTAACTAAAGGAATCACAAATTTTGGAATTAAGAATTGAGAGTGGTATCGAGATCGAGAATCGAGGAAAAGTGGAATCGTTACATACCTAATTTATTTTAATTGCAAACAACTTCAAGATATTTTACGACGACCAAAATGTATTTACTTATTCTACCCTACTGTGATAATGTGTGCACATTATCATTGTTTCGTCACACCACCTATCATGTCTTCATACTTCACAGAAAAATCGCTTACACGTGCACATATATATATATATATGACATTATTGATATATTATTACATTTTGAAGCATACTTTTTAATTTCAATGTAAGGAGAATATCATCTTGTAAAAATAATATACTGCACTTGAAGATGCAAGTATGATTTGTATGGGAACTGTTTGTTGTGTGATCAGTGAAGTTATATTTATTTCTGTTATATATAACTGTAACAAAGTGTTTGCTGGTAGCTATTCAATTTGAAAATATTTGAACATCAAAATCCACTATTCGCACACCCCTACACATTTCACAATAGTAAAAGTACATTAAGTAAACAAAATACTTCCAACACATCTGAGTACACAAACAGTACCATTTTACAATAAGCAGCAGTGTTTGTCTTCGGATTACTAGAGCTGAGCAGCATATTTGTATTTGACATAATGCGCAAGCAAGGTCATTACTTGGTGGATCACAAACAGTAGGCATTTCTTTGTTCTAACTGTTTGTTGTTCGCCATCGTCTGCGATAAAGAATTGTGGCTTGATGCATAATGTTTTTACGAAAAACGAAGTGTAAACATGAGACAAGATGGCGCCCGACAGTGCATTATACAACGCCGGCGATGGTATCTCCAGCCGTTTTGAAGGAATTTACGTATTGATTCTTTGCAAGTGCTAGGTTAATAAACCTCTCTTGTTCATTAACTGTGGAAAAAGATTGGGTTTTCATCATTTTTGTGTCTGTTTGTGTGCATGCATGCGTGCTTGGTAAAAATCGAATGACCGCAAAAACAGCAAGCTCAAAGTTTATACATTAGCGTGTGTGTGTTTTGCGTGCATGCCGATGACAAAGGGCGTGTGTGTGTGTGTTTTGCGTGCATGCCGATGACAAAGGGCGTGTGTGTGTGTGTTTTGCGTGCATGCCGATGACAAAGGGCGTGTGTGTGTGTGTTTTGCGTGCATGCCGATGACAAAGGGCGTGTGTGTGTGTGTTTTGCGTGCATGCCGATGACAAAGGGCGTGTGTGTGTGTGTTTTGCGTGCATGCCGATGACAAAGGGCGTGTGTGTGTGTGTTTTGCGTGCATGCCGATGACAAAGGGCGTGTGTGTGTGTGTTTTGCGTGCATGCCGATGACAAAGGGCGTGTGTGTGTGTGTTTTGCGTGCATGCCGATGACAAAGGGCGTGTGTGTGTGTGTTTTGCGTGCATGCCGATGACAAAGGGCGTGTGTGTGTGTGTTTTGCGTGCATGCCGATGACAAAGGGCGTGTGTGTGTGTGTTTTGCGTGCATGCCGATGACAAAGGGCGTGTGTGTGTGTGTTTTGCGTGCATGCCGATGACAAAGGGCGTGTGTGTGTGTGTTTTGCGTGCATGCCGATGACAAAGGGCGTGTGTGTGTGTGTTTTGCGTGCATGCCGATGACAAAGGGCGTGTGTGTGTGTGTTTTGCGTGCATGCCGATGACAAAGGGCGTGTGTGTGTGTGTTTTGCGTGCATGCCGATGACAAAGGGCGTGTGTGTGTGTGTTTTGCGTGCATGCCGATGACAAAGGGCGTGTGTGTGTGTGTTTTGCGTGCATGCCGATGACAAAGGGCGTGTGTGTGTGTGTTTTGCGTGCATGCCGATGACAAAGGGCGTGTGTGTGTGTGTTTTGCGTGCATGCCGATGACAAAGGGCGTGTGTGTGTGTGTTTTGCGTGCATGCCGATGACAAAGGGCGTGTGTGTGTGTGTTTTGCGTGCATGCCGATGACAAAGGGCGTGTGTGTGTGTGTTTTGCGTGCATGCCGATGACAAAGGGCGTGTGTGTGTGTGTTTTGCGTGCATGCCGATGACAAAGGGCGTGTGTGTGTGTGTTTTGCGTGCATGCCGATGACAAAGGGCGTGTGTGTGTGTGTTTTGCGTGCATGCCGATGACAAAGGGCGTGTGTGTGTGTGTTTTGCGTGCATGCCGATGACAAAGGGCGTGTGTGTGTGTGTTTTGCGTGCATGCCGATGACAAAGGGCGTGTGTGTGTGTGTTTTGCGTGCATGCCGATGACAAAGGGCGTGTGTGTGTGTGTTTTGCGTGCATGCCGATGACAAAGGGCGTGTGTGTGTGTGTTTTGCGTGCATGCCGATGACAAAGGGCGTGTGTGTGTGTGTTTTGCGTGCATGCCGATGACAAAGGGCGTGTGTGTGTGTGTTTTGCGTGCATGCCGATGACAAAGGGCGTGTGTGTGTGTGTTTTGCGTGCATGCCGATGACAAAGGGCGTGTGTGTGTGTGTTTTGCGTGCATGCCGATGACAAAGGGCGTGTGTGTGTGTGTTTTGCGTGCATGCCGATGACAAAGGGCGTGTGTGTGTGTGTTTTGCGTGCGTGCCGATGACAAAGGGCGTGTGTGTGGCTGTTGCAGTGGAGGACATGAAGTTTGACCCGGTGACGGTGGACACGTTGCGGTCAGAGAAGGCGTTCCTCAAGTCCCAGCGCAAGCAGCAGAAGGAAGTGGAGGCGATGCGCAAGCGGCAGCAGAAAGAGCAGTTGGCCATCCAGAAGCAGCAGACGGCGGCCATCGAGAAGCTGATCAAGGGCAAGAAGTGAGTGAGGGAGGCCACTGGGTTGGGTCTATCCTGTACTTAAAACCCAGCGTATAGTGTCACAGCGCCATTACAAGTATAGGAACCACTCCTGGGTGTACTGCATAAAGGTTTTGCATTGTCGGTTTTATTATATTATTTCTAAAATAATACAAAGCTAAACATCAAAATATTCCAGAAACATTGTGTTAAATTTTCTCTTTTGTGAGTTCTCCGGTTTCATTCAGTTATTCTTCCATTAAGCATGTAAGTTATTTTTAACTTATACATAACAGAAATGTTTTTGAAGTTTTGTTTTATAGTGATGGTACAACATAAGTTTGATTTCGTCTTTTAAATTATTTGATAATGTGCCACAATATGTTAATAATATATTTAAAGTGTAAGATTTTTATTTAACTCCAATTAAGGTTCAATTTTTTTCTCAAAATTATTTTTCATTTTCATTTTGTTAAACAAAACATTACATTTGTGCAAAATTACTTTTTTTCATAAGAAATCCAGTTATTGTTGTAACCTGGTGGAGTAGGGGACTGGTTGTTCGCACAGCTAGCATGTACATTGTAATGCATGGCTTGGGTTGACAGCAAGGGGGAGCTGGCGACGGATCCAGCGGTGCGCAAGCTGGTGACTGAGCAGACGCTGCAGTGGTCGGACATGGTGGAGCGGCACCGCAAGGAGGAGTGGGAGACGATGCGCGCGCAGTTGGTCGAGCAGCAGGACATCCTCAAGAGGCTCATGGAGCTGGCCCAGGCCTCGCAGTTCAAGCAAGTCGAGGCCAAGCACGAGAGGTGACGCACTTACCTCGCTCGCTCTCTGTCGCCTTCATCATCCATCATTATGTACAGTTCCCAAATATTATACTCCTTTCCAACTATGTGCAAGTCTTGGTGTCTAGATTTGACCCCAGTGAGAATTTAAAAATAAGACGTGAAAAGTAAACTTTTACAGTGATTACTTTCATGTGAAATTCCTTGTACCGGAATGTGCGGATAGATAATTGTTACTGTGCTGTAAAATGATGGAGTCACTGTTGAGCAAGTCTTGTAGAGGTGTGTCGCAAACAAAGAATTCCAGTTTACTGTAATGTAATATGACATGTGATGCAGTGTCAGCACTCCAGTAAGTTGGGTCTTAAATATGCCAAATACATAAGCTGGTTGGTGATCAGCAAAGTACAGGAATACACCTGTTCATGAAGCATAGTTTCAGGTACTATGCTTCTTATGGCATGATTTCAAGTTAACATGTAAGAAGAAAATGAACTGCAGCTGTTCAGAATTGTGGATAAAAGACTTTCATCTTCTGCGTAGGTCTTCAGAGTTGTCTTGCAAATGCTTGTAGAACAGCCAAAATCTAATGATATAACAGTAATGTGGGTACTAAGTTCTGGTTGTGAGATGCTGCTGGCGCTGCAACTGGCTTCTACCCTAGTTACGGCTTGTTGGTGTCTGCTTTACTGCCGTTCATCCTCTGCTCGAGAGCCTATGTACTCTGCACTGTAGCTNTGCCGTTCATCCTCTGCTCGAGAGCCTATGTACTCTGCACTGTAGCTGGTAGATAAGACTTGCTGTTGCACAGTTGTAGCTGCCCTGGATAGGATAAGTGAGGTTGGTAAGCCTGCTGTCGACGATCGGTGCACGGCACAGGAGCTACAACCTGGACTATTGCAAGGATGACACCCCTGGAGGTGGTGATGTTACAGACTGTGGCATTTTGGCATGCACCAGTTAGTTTCGAAGGTTGGGGTGTNCTGGTAGATAAGACTTGCTGTTGCACAGTTGTAGCTGCCCTGGATAGGATAAGTGAGGTTGGTAAGCCTGCTGTCGAAGATCGGTGCACGGCACAGGAGCTACAACCTGGACTATTGCAAGGATGACACCCCTGGAGGTGGTGATGTTACAGACTGTGGCATTTTGGCATGCACCAGTTAGTTTCGAAGGTTGGGGTGGGGTTTGAAGACCAATCTGGGTGGCTCGGAGAACAAGTTTTGAGCGAGTGGCGACGAGACCGGAATTTTGTGTCCGCAGTTGAGAATGGTTCCGAGTTTGCCCGTGCCTTCGTGGTATAACCGACAACCAGGTGGATATCTGAGTTACATCTCAGACATTCTACGTACACTCTGGCAGACACAGAACGAAGCTGTTAGAGCATCACCTAGCAAACTTGCCTTAAACTGCAGTGATTATCTGCAGTGCACGTGAAGTCGTGTTATTTGTGTGGGAACAGTTCGTTGTGTAACCAGTGAAAATGGTATTTATTTCTCTTATACATAACTCAAATGAAATGTTAACTGGCATCTATTCTACTTTGAAACTATTAGCATGTTACTCAAAAATTTGACTATTCGATTTCAAAATATTCAAACATCAAAGTCCACTATTCGCACACCTCTACAAATATCGTACTATGTGTACACAAACAAACTATTTTAATTTCAATAAAAAATGGAAGATGCATGGATAAGTGTAGTTCTGATACTTTTTTTTTGCAGGGAGATAAAGGAGATGAACACTCGCCAGGCGAAGATATCCGTAGAGACAATGAAGGAAGTGGCCAACGACAAGACGCTGCGAACCAAAGCCGAGAAGGACCGGCGCCTCAAAGAGAAGAAGCAGAACAACACGAAGAAGTTCATGGATGAGAGGAAGTATGCACAGATGAAGCAAAGCAAAGAGAAGGATAAGCTGAAAATAAAGCACGAGAAGGAGATGGAGGAGCTGGTGCGAGACATGCAGAACGTAAGTACTTGTGTAATGGAGGAGCTGGTGCGAGACATGCAGAACGTAAGTACTTGTGTAATGGAGGAGCTGGTGCGAGACATGCAGAACGTAAGTACTTGTGTAATGGAGGAGCTGGTGCGAGACATGCAGAACGTAAGTACTTGTGTAATGGAGGAGCTGGTGCGAGACATGCAGAACGTAAGTACTTGTGTAATGGAGGAGCTGGTGCGAGACATGCAGAACGTAAGTACTTGTGTAATGGAGGAGCTGGTGCGAGACATGCAGAACGTAAGTACTTGTGTAATGGAGGAGCTGGTGCGAGACATGCAGAACGTAAGTACTTGTGTAATGGAGGAGCTGGTGCGAGACATGCAGAACGTAAGTACTTGTGTAATGGAGGAGCTGGTGCGAGACATGCAGAACGTAAGTACTTGTGTAATGGAGGAGCTGGTGCGAGACATGCAGAACGTAAGTACTTGTGTAATGGAGGAGCTGGTGCGAGACATGCAGAACGTAAGTACTTGTGTAATGGAGGAGCTGGTGCGAGACATGCAGAACGTAAGTACTTGTGTAATGGAGGAGCTGGTGCGAGACATGCAGAACGTAAGTACTTGTGTAATGGAGGAGCTGGTGCGAGACATGCAGAACGTAAGTACTTGTGTAATGGAGGAGCTGGTGCGAGACATGCAGAACGTAAGTACTTGTGTAATGGAGGAGCTGGTGCGAGACATGCAGAACGTAAGTACTTGTGTAATGGAGGAGCTGGTGCGAGACATGCAGAACGTAAGTACTTGTGTAATGGAGGAGCTGGTGCGAGACATGCAGAACGTAAGTACTTGTGTAATGGAGGAGCTGGTGCGAGACATGCAGAACGTAAGTACTTGTGTAATGGAGGAGCTGGTGCGAGACATGCAGAACGTAAGTACTTGTGTAATGGAGGAGCTGGTGCGAGACATGCAGAACGTAAGTACTTGTGTAATGGAGGAGCTGGTGCGAGACATGCAGAACGTAAGTACTTGTGTAATGGAGGAGCTGGTGCGAGACATGCAGAACGTAAGTACTTGTGTAATGGAGGAGCTGGTGCGAGACATGCAGAACGTAAGTACTTGTGTAATGGAGGAGCTGGTGCGAGACATGCAGAACGTAAGTACTTGTGTAATGGAGGAGCTGGTGCGAGACATGCAGAACGTAAGTACTTGTGTAATGGAGGAGCTGGTGCGAGACATGCAGAACGTAAGTACTTGTGTAATGGAGGAGCTGGTGCGAGACATGCAGAACGTAAGTACTTGTGCAATGGAGGAGCTGGTGCGAGACATGCAGAACGTAAGTACTTGTGCAATGGAGGAGCTGGTGCGAGACATGCAGAACGTAAGTACTTGTGTCCAGAGGGAAGCCGGTCAACTCAAGTCTTTTGAAAGAACTTATAAAAAAGATGGTATAATTTTAGGATAAATAGGCTGTAAAAAATTGTAATTGTATGGAGGAGTTAGTACACGTGGAATGTGTTTAAAGAATAATCTTTGGTTGCCCCCCAATATGTTTTTGTAATTATAAAGCTAATTTTTTTTTTCTCAGGTTAACACATATTAATCACCACCTATAGCTAGAGCAAAAAATTTTAACCCCAAATTTCTCAGTTTTTATTAAAGTTTGTATGCCAACCAGTTTTTGAAAACGTTGCTTATAGATGTGATTATTTCATAAAAATATCCACAAAACCGTCACCTCACATATTTTATGCACCCCATCTCCTGAACCCGAAAAATGGGAATAAAAAGAGCATAAGATACACTGGTAAATACGGT